>WYDE02086747.1:0-11808 GCA_009867175.2 Adela reaumurella
ATAACATATTCGATATACTTATATCTAGTAAAATTTGTCACTCGCTAGCTTTGTCTTGGCATTAGATTGTCTATCTTTTGTTTTTTTCATCCATGTATTCTCAAATGTCATGTATCTAAACAACGACTAAAACGCATTTCAACACACGAGTTGCATTTCAACACGGAAGAAGTTCGGTGAATAGCAGAGAAGTTAGATACGTCTTATGCGTAGTCTTGCTAACTGTTTTAGTAAGGGAAAATTGAGGAGGGGCGGGTTGGCCGTGGAGACCCACTATGTCAAGAAGGGAAAAGTGTTGCCAAGTAATGATTTTTATAGCTAAATTATAGACTTACTTTTTGCAATTTTTGGTTCCTAATTTATAGGGTTCAGTAAAAAAATGGAAACCATATTAGCGATGTTTTTTATTATTTTAAATAATTAAAAATACTTACGTTGTCATTTTTAAAACAGAAAATACAAATTGTAAATATACAGGATGTTCATGGAATCAGAATATACATGGTGTTTGATGGTGTTAACCCGCTCCCTACCCCGCGACATATGCGGGGTAGGGAGGGGGTCACACCATATCTTATCATATCTTACCAAGGGGGGAGGGGGATCGAAAATTCGCCAATAACGTCTTACGTAATTTATGGACGCCCCCTAACCGCGCTAGCCACTTTTACGTTATGTACATCGTTTTCGTTGAGTTGCGTTGCAGCCAGCCAGACGAATTCTCTCTACCTACCGGAATATTTCTACCAATTTCCTGTACCGCGCATATAGAAATTTCACTTTAAAAAATATGTAAGTATGTATCTACCTATAATTAATTTTAAATGCAACTCGATCTTTGTACCGAAATAATTTGCAGACTTTTTAATATGAAGTGCCAAACTTGCACATAGGTAATATGATGAAGTCTATCATGCAGAATAAAAGCAATGTGGATATAAGTTGTATATTTTCACCGTGTAGTAATTCAACAGCAGCTGTCGCATATATTGAAAGAGCTCGTAATATGTGGCAGATTTTGAAAAAAATATTCTGCTAACATTCTTAATTCGCAGGCAGGCAGACACACGACACAACACACCGTGTGCGAATAGAACCGACCGGGGTTCGGGGCGCAGTGCTACCAACCTAGGCGATAAATAGCCATTTAGGCTACCCGTGAACGTCAAATGGCGACCAAAAATTCGCATTGGCGACCAGTCGCCAATTAGGTTACTTGGAAATGGTTTATTATAGTTTTTAGGCTACTCGCGCGCATCTTTTTTAGAGTTTCGTACCAAAGAGGTGAAAACGAAACTCTTATGGTCTGACTCTGTTGTCCGTCCGTCCGTCTGTATGTCACAGGCTTATAACTTTTGAACCAGTCAACATAGAACAGTGAAACTTTCGCTAAAAGACGCATCTCGCGTGTCTGCATACATGGGAAACATGATATCTTAAAATAATAGTAAGACCAAAGAGTTATGCTCCTTGAAGTACTTAGTTTAAAAAAAAACATTTTTGCCAATACTTACTTTATATGGGTTCCTTCATTCATTCTTTCTTCATTCTTTATTAAGCATTCTTATGGTAGTACACTACACTTAAATTTGTCATGTTTTGTTTTTAATATTTTACAATCCGGTTCGATTACTCCCACGAAGAAGATCCGGCAAGAAACTTCGCAGGATGTTTTTTTTTCAACGACTTTAATTACAATACATTGTAACCACATAATAGACACCGCCCACAGTGTTATAAAATACAGTTTGAGAGCTAAGAGCTAGAATAACTATAGTATATTAAACTTGATAGTTCTGACCACATAAAATCAAAAGTAGGTAATAAATAAATCAGGTGTATAGAGCCCTTGTCATAATTTTTGATACATATTTTATCAAATCTAGTGGATTAGTAATTTTCATACCACATTGTAGTACAGTGTCAATAAAAATATAAAATCAAATAAATAAAAAAAATATATATATAATAATTTATTCGATACTTAATGTATCAAATTTGTCAAAGTTAAGGTTAGTAAAAATAAAAGAAAAAAGGTACAGTTGTACCCTGTCAAGATCACCATGAAATCAGAACCACAAGTCAACAATGCGAGGTAATGTAAAGTTCAAAGACCAATAAGTCGTAAGTAAAAATACCAAAGTTAATATAAGTAATGAAATTAACACAAATTTGTGACAAATGCAATAATTCATGACAGATAACATAGTTCCTTTTTAAAAAATATATGCATACCCAATAAAATATTAATTGTTGCCAATTGGAGCAGGCCAGTCTCCACAAACAGCACCCGGTAATATGGTTATCGTTGAGCATAGATAATTTTATATATATTACAGTAAAATTAAAATAAAAGATCACAACTTGAAAAATTTCCAAAAAATGGTACGAAACCCTCGGCGCGCGAGTGGGATGGCACTCACAGTTGACCGGTTTTATTTTAGATAATTTTAGTCACTCCACACTACAGTTATCGAACACAATGATTCGTTCAGAAATCCCTAAATAATTAATTTATCTGAACAATATCAATCTCGGTCTAATTCAATATGACAGAGAGAGAGAAGTAGTGAAACAAGCTGTCAAATGGCGTTAATGAACGCAACGCCTGTGGTAGGTAATCGGTGGTTACTTATCTGTCGTTCACTTCCGTTCAGCAGCGTTTCCACTCTTTACTTGCAGTTAAGTTGATTTTTTTCTGAATTTTTAAAGTGCCTTTGTTTCGATCAAAATGATTTGACGATGAAATTTTTTTTACCTGATCTACTGCGTTGATTGGGTATATAATACTAAACAAACTCTTCATAATTTTTTGAACGAGATTATTTTTTTATCATTTCATTTTCACCTAAAAAGAAAATTTTCTTTTTCTCAAATCAAAAAGTCACAGAACGAGTGTTACTAAGTTTCATAGGCGGAATCACCCATTTTCGGTTTGTTCCATCAATTTAAGCAACGTCGTGTATATTGTAATACATTTATTTTATTAATATAAAATAGCACGAAGTTTAGTCGATTTAGGCTACTTCGCTAGCGAAAAATGGCGACTTGAGGTAGCAGACAGTTGGCAACACTGAGTTCGGTCGGGTTCGGGTAGGTATCGTTTTGCCGGCCGGCATACTATTGCGCTTCAAAAAAAAGATCTTTTGTTTTTGTTAGTTACCTGTGTTACAAATTACCTATTTTAGTTTACCTGCATAAACGTACGTATTTACGTCATATAAAACTTCGAAGAGTACAAACAAAACAAAAGTAATGGCAGCCAACAAGGTATGTACCTTGTATCCATCATCATCATCATCGATGGATATGAACGAACCAAACTAAAAAAAAAATACTCTGTGGCGTCAGTCGGTGACAGCTGCTGTCAAAAGTGCGGGTGAATACCAATGTGTTGCGTTTCAACCAATGATATACGTAAAACGGGAATAGAATGTGTCTCCTTCGACAGACTAAATTCATATGTGTCACCTATGTTCGGTGAATACCGATGAGAGAGTTTCCGTATCCGGCGACAAGACGCATTGTGAGGAGAATCACCCCCCTGGACCTGTCACCGGTGACATATTATCGTTTCGTCGTGACGTCATCTCATCCCCGTATGCTCACATTTTATTTGTGGTGAAATTTCATTATTATTATAACCGTTTTTTTGTGCTTTTTTTTATTTAATATTAATAATGAATGACAGAATTATTTTTATTTTTAATTACTCGTAAATCCTTGCCTTTTGGGTACGCAGGAGGGAAAGTTTGTTCAGTTCGACGAAGGTACTTATTCATCAAAAAGTTGGACAATGTCCTCAGTTTGATGCCCCTTCCCTTTGCTAGTGATTTTTGTATGTGTTGTGTGTGGTGCAGTGTTTTGTGTGTGTTTGATTTGTACGCATTTTATGTACGGTTGACAAGTTTAATTTCTGAAGTCCGAGGAACCTTTTCAATTTTAATTATTCTTTAGAATGTGTGGCTGCTTGCAACGCGCAATTTTAAATTTGACAAGGTTCCTCGGACGTCAGAAATGAGACTTTTGGTGTGTACCTCTTTAACCCGATAACGGGTTAACAGGGCTTTTAGTGGCGGTCCCTTAGTCCCCTAAAGTCCCTTTTTTAGCAGAAAGTCACTCCCATGTTAGATATCACATTCAACGGAATGTCTGTTCACATCATTTTAACGGTTGGGCATTGTTTGCAAAAACTATTCCCTCATTTTTAGTATTATGTTATTACATTACACCTACCGTGTGTATGTATACCTGTTAAAAATGCATTGTCTTATTTATAAAATAGGTTACATATGGTTAAATTTTAACATTTACAACATTTTTAATATACAAAGAGGAACAGAAGCTGAAGCCTCCCAAAAAGTGGCTTCAATTGCAAAGGTGATTGAAAATAAATCGTCGAAAATTTCCTCATATATCAAAAATTAACCTAAATAGTTACCTATTAATACATTACACATAGTGAATTTATGAATGCTTGCACCAGCGTAGGGGGTGATTCTGTATCTCAAATTAAACAACTTTTGGATTTTCTAAAAAAAAATTCACTCTTCTCATATATTTTCCTAAAATTCCTAACAAAAATAATTCCCACTAAAATCTATCAAAACTGAATCACATAGAGGTACAGATTCACACTTTTCGCTAGTGTTCAAAAATTCAATAAATACGAGTGTTGCAGTATAAAAATTTCATTACCATGTTATTGCATAAAATGTGCTTTTCTTTACAGTTTGTACATGTTTTTTTTTAAAGAAGGAATTATTATTTCTATAGCTGAATTAATAATTTTATATGCATTTTTTAACATTATTTTTTTCAGATATGCTCTCAACCTGCTATTTCGGTAGGAGTTTAATAAAAAAAAACTATTTTTGTTAAAACTCGTGTTATTTTATACAATTTATTGTTATTGTGTCATTGTATTCGGTTTGTGAGGCTGAGGTCCTGTAAGTCCCTTTTTTTGGATTAAAGGTCCCTTTTCCCCTTTTTCTGACTCCTTAAACTGCTAAAAGCCCTGGGTTAACCGATTTCGATGTTTCTGGTGTAAATCTGCAACTGTATACCGGGTGGCGATCGCGAAAATTGTCGATTGTAGTCTCGCTGGAGACGAGATGTCCGTGCTCACTCGCACAGTCAAGCGTATGCGGGGAGCTAGAGTGGGGCGTGACAAGCTAGTCCCGCCCACACAGCGTCCTACACGCACGCATAAGCTTGACTTCGAGTGCGAGTGAGCACGGACATCTCGTCTCCAGCGAGACTACAGTCGACAATTTTCGCGATCGCCACCCTGGCCGTGGTAACGACACTGAGTGAGTTAATAAATATGACGTACTCTAATATAAATCGGTAATAAATAATCTAGCGCATATCGTTGAAACGGTCACCTCGCGTCCTAGGTGTATCCATCGGCACGTATCACAACTAAAAGGTCTATAACGAATAAAAATTACAGTTTATAAAGCTAAATACCTACCGACTACGGAAGAAAAATTTAAACGAGAGAAAAAAACTATTTGAAGCAATAGGCGTAGTCGCACGTCCTCATGTTCATGTCTTGCTAAACGATGACGTATACAACTACGCCTGTTGTTCGAAATTTCTTTGCATAGTCGTTTTTTAATTTTGCAGACTTTATTTTTTCATGTTATTTATTATATACGCCCTCAGTAAGTATAATATCCAGGGTTATATATAACAGTATAATAGTAGTTGGAAGCAAAGTATATAACTACATACATATAATTAAAATTCCTTTTGTTTAATTTTATATAACATATTGAGCGTAAGCTTAAGGCCAAAATTGTCTATTTACATAAATCTCCCCCGTCTATATAGACCCGGATGTTACAGTTTTGATTACCGCTTAGTATAATATAAAGAAAATAAACAGCCCAAGCGGGAGTGTTCCAGGGCTATTTTAAGGGCCACTAGTGCATTATTCTTTCTGTTTATGATCGTGAGCCCTCGCCTTGGAAATGTCGATGGGTCGTTAACGCATCATAAATGCGGACACGTGGCTCCCTTCCTAACGCTTGTCCTGGAAACTTTGTTTATGAATCAGAAATAAACACGAGAATAAGAAAAATCGTTTATTGAAGCAATTTCTCTTACATCCGGACCGATGAGTTAAACAAACCGGTACGTACGAACATTCTGGTAAAAGAAATTGTGGAGTCGAAGATTGCATAAAACGAAGAAGAACCACCTAAGGCTAAAACCGAGGAAATGAAAGAAAATAATGCGGTTGGCCGTAGTAATGATACACGGGCTCTTCGTATCTCAGTAGCAGCAAAAACAAGAAGAGTTGAGATGAAAATGACGCAAAAAGGAATTGCGTAATGTCGTACTCCGTGGAGCATTTATCCTCGGCGAATAATGAAAAGGAATTATTTAACGTTTTCCCTCGGAATAGAAACCAAATTTTAATATTATTTTTGTTTTCAGCTTTTGAGTATTTTTTTAAATAAGATAGCGCAGTAAATTGTTGGCAAGATTAGAGGTTTAAAAAACAGACGAACCGTTTATCTTTGGAGCAGATTGCGTAACTCGCGACACGTATCCCTGTTCCGTCCTTACACTATCATCAGCGGACATCAATATGGTCATTAGAAGTCACCGGACCCGTCCAGCCAGTCTTCCCTCATTACGCGTCTCCGAGGAAAGCTGCCCTGATCACATGCTGCGGGGGATCTTAATTAGTGCCTGAGACTGTATTTTGAGCCTGCCATGGGAATAACTTTCAGAAATATTAGGCGAAGACTCTTGAAGTCTTTTGTGGAAACCGTGTGTCAACACTCATCAACATATCGACTTGACTTCCACAGTACTTCTTACTCATTTCTGGAAGATATTCAAGTTTGAATACTGCAATATTTTTAATGCCCCTTTTCGATATAAAACTGAGTGTATATCTGAATCCTTTGTAATGCCACAAATAACGAGTATTATTAAATGATACGATTGGGTTTTATTAATTTACTGAAGAGGAGCAATTCGCAGAACAGCGTATGCAGTTTTCCTCTCAGCTGTATCAACTGATTCAACTTCTAAGTATAGAATGCGACAGCAACTGTTCGGTTATGACTTGTGGTATGAGAGCATACGCTTCGACTTCTAACTATAGAAAACGACAGCAACTTTTCGGTTGTGACTTGTGGGATGAAGAACAGACGACGACGTTCCGTGTGGCTCATATTCGCCGGACCCCAGACCCCGAACCGGATCAGTCAGGTGCATGTTCGAGGCGACATTCGAATGGAAGGTCGCGGACTACCCGTTGCCTTCATTGTTAAAAATAAATAATGCAATAAAATAATTCCTGAATCATCCAATAAACTTTGGTAGACGCGATGTTTCATTCATATGCAAATTCTCGAAGCTAATATTTAACTCTAAGACTCTAAATTTTGCAATATAAAGAAACATTACGGTATATTTACCCAAGTTTTACTGCTTTGACAGCTTCGATAATAGAAACTACATCTGCAGTAGCGGTGTGATATTTGATACCCAGCAATACTACGTAATATACTTATGTTCTAATTAGTTATTTTGTATCCCCGTTAAGTTCATGTTCCACCGTTTTGAAGACGACAGGAGTCGTTTAAAATTCGTCTGTGACAATGTTAACAATAAGTATTTATGTTAGTAGGTGAGTGTACTGTCCGAGTACCTCGTGGTTGTAGCAACTGTGCACACACGCGTGTGTTGTCTCTACCTCGTTCACTTTCGCCTCAGTCACGAGTTCCATCAGGGACATTATAGTTTTCTTCGAACTGCCTATAATTTAACTTCGTCCCGACTTCACGCACCTAATGAAATATCCTAATGAAATATATGTTTTTCTTGTTGCAGGCGAGCCGGAAGGTCTCCAAATGCGGGTATCTATTCGTAGCTCCTGGCTGGGACTTCTCCAACCCACTCTATCGCACAAAGGTAAGTCTCGTCCTATACTTAATTCTCTTCACTATCACCTGGTATTCGACGTTAAGTTCGTTACAAGCCGCTTAATAGTCGTTTAAACCCGCCTTATGAAAGTTGCGATTTATATTGCCACTTTAGATAAATCTAAGCCATTTAAAACGTCTTCAGACGCTTTCGAAGAGCCGACCCTTCTCGGATTACTTTATCTGATCGATAAAGAAGGGAGATGCGAATTTGGCAACACTTAAATGAATCAATTCACCCGAACATTAACGCCTCGAGTCCGACTTTACACGTTTGACCAATGTTTGAACGTCGCCGTCGATCTGAGCGTTTTTCTTTCGAGTAAGATATGACTTACAGGGAATTCTGAGATGGAGATAACGGCTTCGTGCGTCGCCGAAGCCCGCGGGGGAGCGCCCATCGACTCCCAAAAAGTCAACTCCGAAAAAGAAACGAAGGAGATGGCTCTCGAATATTAAGGAGAAAATAATGGCATAAATAAAAAGCCCTAAAAGTAATGAAAGGGTACGCCGTACGGTGCATTAAATCAGAGGAACAATCGAAGCGTAGGAGTGGAGCGACACTTGAACTCTCCCAGTTTTGTGAATCGGCATTAGCATATAATAATAAGAAAAGGCATGCCTTTGCCTTTCGCAATGACAGTGAGATTTGTTCAACAATAACTGGCTTCTTTTCTAGAGTACGCTGTTTTATGGGAGTGTCACTTTCCAACACTTGTGCCAGTTAGTCAACATGGAAGGTAAAGTAAAGAGAGAATGGGAGAGGCGCTCGCGCGAGCGCAGCGCCCAGCAGGCAGCAGCGCTAGACTACTAATATTAATTTTCTAGCTTTGTTGTTATTGTGAAAGATCGGATGCAAGCTTATAGTTATTAGGTCGCGTTTAGCGAGGCCTCCGCCCGAGCACAAGTTATTTATGATTATTGTTAATTGCAATTGTGTCTTGATGAATAAATATGGTGGTTGCGTTCTCAGGTTCCATTATGAACTGGCGAATTATTGGTCACGTTCGTTTATTAGATTCTAGGAGGTCCGGAGCGGGCGGCGTAAATTGTGCAGCGTTTAGTTTGAGGTCGTTCGCTAGGATCGTGATAAGAGGCTCTGCTAATTGAATTGGCATTGCTTCCTTCCTTCCTATCAATATCGTAAAGAAGGCCGCTGCAATCGAAGCAAGCAGGTAGTTGTGTTACTTCATGCCTAGTAAAATGTATAAATAGATTATGTATACAGCGCGCTACCTATATATCCCTAGATATTCTTGTATATTACCTACCTCGAATGCAAATTTTATTTTATTTGTGGCTACACAATAGATCACATTTTAGTCTAGCTAGTGGTGACCTGTTGACTGAGCACACGACTCTCCATTTAGAGGTCCTGAGTTCGATACCTACATAATATGATATGCTACGAAGTACTTTCAGGATTTTGAAAATCTCGTTTAAATTTGTATGCAAACCTAGTGAGAATTGTTTTTTAACTCGTCCCGTATATGAAGCAGCCTCACTGGCGTGGTCATCCAGGTTTTATTATTATTTTGGCGTTTATTATTTATTTTCTAAAATGAACATGAAATTGATTCGGTCATATCTCGGGAACCACTGTCACGCCTCCACGGGGACCTCCTTGTTGGTACTCAAAATACATCGAGATCTATGACACCTAAATTAGGTAATGCTCGACTGAATAATGAAATAACGGGGATGGAGGGAGCGTCACGTTTCCACTTGCTTGTAGACGCTGCGCCACCTGCACCTGTCCTGTCGCTCCGCAGCGACTTCAATGAGGGAATTTAATATGAAATAACACTAGGTAGGTAAGTAACTTACTTATAAATAGGAAAAAAAACTTCATATTGAATTTTTTATCGATTTTTTATTTGCAAATAATAGTTTTTAAAATCTTTATCTAATTCATACGCATTTTACCTACAATGTACCTATGCTCCCAAGTAATTTCCTCGATCATTTCTCGCTAGGCAAACCCCTGCGTTTAGTGCAGTGTTGCCATAATGGCAGGGCGCAGCTTTGCCGACATGAGTCGCCGATTAGCGATATCCGCAATAGCTTACTTGCAACACTAGCGGTTAGTTTAGTTAGAGCTTTCATTAAATTGTATGAGAGCTTATAGGCGCTTGTGATCTCTTGATCTCAGTCATTTGTTCAGAAAGTCTTCATTTTGTGTTATGTTTTGTATTGCATTGGCATTTTAAAGAACCGATAAACAGAACGGAGGCAATCTCTTCCAGCCAACCTTTCTGTCATCTGTCATATTAGTGTGTCAGATCAGCCGAGCGGTCAAGAGCACGCCTCTCAAGCGGGAGGTGCTGGTTCGAACCCCACTGGGAGCACAACATTTATTACTTTAGAATTTGTGCTAAAATGGCTGCAGCCACTCCGTCGAAGGAAAAAGGTTTCCTCAAAACCCACTTCCAAGCCGGTTTGTCACCGTGGAAGTGTATGACTAAATACTCTCATATCATTTAAATGAGAGAGGCCTGTACCCAGCAGTGGGGTGAATAAAATGGCTGCAAAAGAAGAAAAGAAGTAAAAGAGTGTTCTCATCGAAGGCTATAGATTGTTCGTGTTACAGGTATGTGGGAGTACTCAACGTGCGTAGATTGGCACAGATGACGCTATCGTCAGCCTGGCTACACACGGCGTGCTGGCTGCTGTCGGCGGGGCTGATGGCTGCCAGGGTGCTGCTGGTGGTTGACTTCCAGCTGGTCCGAATTAGAGTCACACTCCTCACCGACATCGACCGCGTGCTGGTGACGTATCCTCACAGGATGTCATATTAGATAGATTTTTTTTCATTATAGATAATCGACTCTGGTGAATATGCCTGAGCTTTCAGAAGATCAGACACAGACAATAAATCACACCACTTTTAAAGAAAGAAAGAAAGAAAGTAAGAAGAAAGAAAGAAAGAAAGCCACTTTTCGCTAAACCACGATCAGAATGCCGCCACATAAGCTATATGACGGACTAAAAGGTCGTAGACACCTAAATATTATATTCTTCCATGTTTCTGGTTTCAGGCCCAGACTGTTTCAATTTCTGAAGTTAAAAGTACCAAGGACTCAACGAAATCTATCCACTCCTAATAATATATCAGTGGTTTAGGATATTTACCTTGGTTTTATATTTAACTGGATGAGAATTCCGTTTTCTCCTCATTACGTCTTTTCTTCGTGTTATCATCGTTCCATTATATTTTAATTACTACTTATTTAATCTCTCTTTCCAAAATTTACTGATGACTTTATCTTAGGAACGGCGTGAAAAACAACTCCAAGTCGTAACGACTGATTCGATCACTTCAAAGTCGAGCCTCGGCGTCTCCCCGAAGTCTTCTCCACGGGGAAAACTTTCCCAGATCGAGCCCAACACAGAAGCTACTTCGAGGGTCCAGTTCCAGGGAAAGAGCTGGTCTGGAACGCCGCCGCATAGGAAAAGGGAATTTAGTGCAAGGAAGGTCTTGTCGCTTGCGAATTTGAGCTCAAGATCCTTGGGAATTCAGGGAATGAGACCAATGCGGTCCAAGTCTTCTGCGGACAGTCACGTGCGAGATATCAATAGGGAACACCTGCTGAGGTCATCTAGTTCAAGAAGCAGTGCTACAGGCCTGGCGACACACCTGAAGGATCGTTTGCTCACTGCGTTAGATCAAGATTCGGCATTCTCGTTCAATGCGAGAGTGGCAAGACTGAGGCAGGAGGAAAAGGACAATGACAAGCGACGCAATAAAAAATATTAAGAAGCTACATTTTAAAATTATATCACATACAAAAATGTCGCAGAACTGCTCTTAGCAGAAACCTGTTTTCTACATCAAAACATATCTGATTTTGATTTTTTT
>WYDE02086858.1:0-11807 GCA_009867175.2 Adela reaumurella
AATCGGTGTTGTGCTGCAAGAACTCCGGTAAATTACAGCACAACACCGACCACCACATTTCGCAAGTTTTCGGACAAAATATCAATCAGCATCAAAGGAACGAAGACCCACCTACTGCATGAATTCGTAGAAGTACCGTGCCAAGGTGAGAGGTGGCGAGCCTGTCGCCCTTTAGCACGGCATCTTGTCCTTACCGCTTAGTCGCCTTTTACGTCATGCATGGGAAGACATGCAGTGGGGTCATTCTTTTAAGTACCGCCCCCACACGGTACGGCCTAGTTAATAGTTCCGCTGAATATGTGACAAGCAGTAATAGCGTCCCGTTGGCACACTTTGGTTATGAAACCAATAAAAATAGTTTATGTGTACACTTCTCACCGCGAGTGTCAGATTAGCCAAGCGGGCAAGAATAAGCGTCTCAAGCGGGTGGTGCGGGTTCGATACCCACTGGGAGCATAATATTTATAGCTTTAGAATGTATGCTAAAGTGGCGGCTGATACTTCGGTGAAGGAAATCATCGTGAGGAAACCCACTTCCAAGCCGATTGGTCACAGTGGAAGTGTATCACTAAAATCCTCTCATATCATATAAATAGGAGAGAGGCTGTACCCAGGCAGTGGAGCGAATGAAATGGCAGCAAAGAAAGGAAGGACACTTCTTAGCTTAGCAGAAAGCGGACTTATCGCCAGAGGAAATCTCTTCCAGTCAACCTTTATACACTACAAGACATTTGTATTGTTAGAGTGTAGGTTTCCTAATTTCAAAATCTTCTTGATTTTTAATCTAGTTGAGATCTCAGGGCGCGGCAGCGGAATGTTAGAGCAGGTGCCAATTTATCAAACTGGTCGGGAGATTCTCGCTGTCACTTCATAACAACCTGCTCATTCACACTTGCCATTAAGTCTATGCGTGCGGGAGGGACAGTAGAGTAGGCGTGTCTAAGAGCTCCAATGATGGGGCCCCTTGTCTGCCATTACTTATGGTATAGCGCGCTCGCATGCCTTACCGGCGGCGATTAAGGGTGTGAGTGAAGCAGTCGGTATCGCAGCGGTAGGGACCAAACGATGTGATTCGTAGTTTGGCACCAGACGAACGATCTATTTACGAACAATCGTACGAACGTCAAGGAATCGCTGTCAAGGATCAAACTAACTATATAACTTTCAGTAAACATCAGTACTACGTAATATAGTGAACGGGCCACAGAATACGGAAACAAGACTAAAGAAAGTGCGTGTAGATGAGTGAAGTGTTCGGCTCCACTTCTGCCGCCTTCTCTCTGCCCCTTCCCTTTCTCCTGGGTTCGTTCATCTCGGACACTTTTTCTCGGAAGCCGCTCACCTCATCAGCATCACCACCGACGGCGCACCGACGCCAACCTTATGTAGTACAAGTTCATTATCGAAATTATCTTTTGGCGGCGAAATTTGTAAACGCACGGCATGGTCTTCCTTCCCACAAAAGTATACTTTTATTTGAATTTACATTTGTAGGAAAAGAGATTAGTCGAGCGGGCGAGAGCACGCCTCTCTCTCTCCCTCGGGAGGGGTTCGAGCCTCACTGAAAGCAATATAATAGAAAACGCACCATCGTAAGGACGTACCGGAGGGGCAGGCAGAGACAATTGACGGATTTTTGACAAGTTGCTGACATTCTTTGCTTCGTCCACTGTCACATACATAGCTTCTACATGAGCGTCGATTACGAGTGCTGTGAACTTGACCTCTCAGTAAGGGTTACATATTTAAAATTAATAAATACAAATATATATATTTATATATAATATACTTTTCTGCTTAGCAGATGGCGGACTTATTGAGGGAAGCAATCTCTCACAGTCAACCTTTATGCACTTACAACACATTCGTATCAATTCGATATACGTATCGATAAAGTACTTATACAAGGTGGGCCAAAAGAAGTCATTCGATGTTGTTTGGCTCTCTTTTTTTTCTAAATGAAAAACTTCGATTCTGTTTTTTGATTATGTTTATTTGAAACTTTAGAATTTTATTGGTCAAGTCGAGAAGATTATATCCGCCAAATGGGCGCCGTCACAATTGATTGCCATACGGGCTCGTTTTAAGGCATTTTTCATCACTTCGGCGAGAACTTCGGGCGACAGATTCTCGCACTCGTGTCGAATGTTGTCCTTGAGGGCTTCCAGAGTCTCAGGCTTGTTCAGGTAAACACGAGAATTCAAAAAACCCCACTAAAAAGTCTGAAACGGTAAAATTTGGCGATCTTACGGGCCAGTGCAAATCGCCAAAACGAGAGATGAGGCGACCCGGGAACGCCGCCTTCAGAATATCCGTTGTGGCTCGCACAGTGTGTGCCGTTCGTTGCTCCGTCCTGTTGGGACCACATGTCCCTCAGTCCTAATTCGTCCAATTGCGGCAGAAAAAACTTGGTCAACATGGCCCTATAGCGCGCACCATCTACTGTTGTCGTTTGGCCAGCGGCGTTCTCGAAAAAAAATGACCAGATGACTCCTCCAGCGTGAACAGCGCACCATGCAGTCACTTTGAGCGGGTGTAAGGGCTCCTCGTGCATCACTTGTGGATTTTCGGTGCCCCAGAAGCTATAGTTTTGCTTGTTCACGTACCCGCTGATGTGGAAATGAGCCTCATCGCTCATTATGATTTTGGTCGAAAAATCGTCTACTTCTTCCTCGAGATTGAGGACGGCTTGGGCGTAAGTTACGCGCGTTTGGCGATCGGCAGGCAGCAGCTGATGCACGGACTTTACTTTGTACGGGAACATGCGCAGTTCTTTGACCAAAATTCGCCTTAGGGACGTCCGGCTGATGGCTAATTGCGTGGCACGGCGTCTGGTCCATGTTTCCGGCGACAGCTCGACATCCTCGGCAACAGCGGCGATATTCTCGGCAAAACGGGCGCTCCGGGGCCGGCCACTCTTGGCAACGTCTCGTGTGGTCCCATACTCTTGAAGGTTGGGGCCAAACGGCGCAGTGTTTGCGCAGTCGGTGTCGGACGGCCGGGGAATCGGCGACGGAATTCGCGCTGCGCCAACACCACAGACGAATTGTTACGCAAAAAAATACACACGATTATTCCGCGTTCTTGGGGAGTGTATCGCTCCATGGCTTGTTCACTTGTATTCTGCATCTCCCTAGTCCACAAATGTCAAAACAGATTTGACATTGGCGGCCATTTGCAAAAATGAGAGCATCTTCCATTAGGCTTGTTTCTTTTGGCCCACCTTGTATATGTAACGCCGGAGTTGTTTAGGGAGTGGCTAACCGTTTATCAGTACGGGCTCCATCGATCTTTTGTATCTTGGGTTAATAAGTGACTACGTGAATGGACAATTTTTTTTTATTGAGGGATAACATCTATTGATTAATATTATGAAGATATTTACTAAGAACCTGTCGTTTCGAAAGCCTTGGAGTGAAATTCTTTGTTAGATATTTGAGCCGAATATCGGTAAACTTTTCCATTACGGCTTTTGTTAGCTGAATTAAATGGTTATCCATGGGTGATTGGTCATATTGATGGAAACCGATGTCTTTGAACACGTTGATACCAATGAAATGTCTCAATGTTTTATTTATTATTTTAGATTTCATGTTTTCGGAATACAATATCAACTTATTATCTTGAATTATGACACTCTTCACGGCAACTTCCATTTTTTTACAGATTTGTATGACATCGTTCGACGGAAAAATTAAACCACCATTGTCTTTGAATTTAATAAATTTGTGGGAACTGTTCATTTCATTTGCTATTAATCCCGAAATACACGTATCACATTTAATTTTTTTTATTAGGGCGTGGACGACAAAACCAGCAACATAAGCTATAGCTTGCTCAGAAAATTCTGTCAAGTTATTCACAAGAACATCAATTTCATCATCGAATAAAGCCTGTTCGTATAGTAGTTGTAGGTTATTGTCATCATCCAATGTTTCGCAGAGTTGGTTTCTTTCTGTAGTTCTATTTATATTTTCTACGGCCGAAGAGCATGTAAGTATAGATAGTTCTTCTAATGTAGAGCAGTTGCCGTTCTGAATATCTCTAAGTTCAGATTTTACAAGTAATTTTTTATATATAGCTCGGAATTGCCGAGCAGTTGGATTTGTATTACAACCACCATGAGCTCGAATGTGGCCAAATAGAAGTTCAAGGTGATCTTGACTGGTTTTATAAGAACATAAGTATTTCAATTTTTTTTCTTTTTCGACTAATTTGGTGTACAAACCTTTTGTACTTTCAATGCAAACTAACAATCCCACGAATCCCGTTTTTCTGCCTGACTGCACTAATTTTGTTCCGTCGGTAAGTTTAAGCGAATTGATAAATGCAATTGCTTTATCCAGAAACATAAAAATACCATTCTTATTTTTTTCATGAAGTGGTTTCTTATATGGATACTGTTTAATATTGATATTGCGTGAATTCAGTGTATCGAACAGGTTATTTATTATTTTTATGAATTTACTCGTGCCCTCGATATCCTTGAAGTCGGAGTGAAAAGTTGCCAAAAATGTTAGTGCTTTAGCCACGCTCAAACTGAACAATTGTGTAGCAAGTTTTACTTTCATCTTCTGATTTTTAAAAAAAATATGCCCTCGTCTCAACTTATTTGCTAGATGGAAGTGTTCTTTTTCCTGAATTTCGTTTAGTTTTTGTAAATGCTCCCATTTAATTTTTTGATTTTGATCATCAAGGAATATTCTATATGCTTCAAGCGCGTTCCGAACTAATTTCACCATGTGACAAGCATCCAGAAACACATAAATTGGCTCACACGACACGGGATGATCAAAAAAAGTTTTTAAGTTGTTTGCCTCCAATGAGCATCCCAGCTGAGTAGCCATAGAAATGTTCGCATTACAGCCATCGAACGTTAGCGATGTTATTTCAATCCCTGTCGAATGTAAGAGCTCTAAACATTGCTTTACTAAATTTGCGCGTTGCTCTCCTGTTACCCCGTCCACCAAATAGTAGCCAACTGGAACCTTCCATGCTCCATTTAATGCAACCACTAAAAATACCAAAGCTTGCTTGGCCTCATCAACGTAGTCTCTATCATTCTTTGTGTTCCCAATATCCACATACCCGTGCATCTCTTGGCCATCCCATTCAACTCGTTTTTTTATTGCCATTTCATCCATTACCAAATTACACACAAGTTTGTGATTGACTGAGCTAGCTTTTATTTTCAGTGCATTCAGTGATTCTTTTGTGAATCCTGGTTTGGCATCTATGCTTTGGTACCATTTCCTTATAGTGCGCGTGTGAGGTAGGCACGTTTCAAATGTTTTTCTGACATATTCATAAGCCTTCGGGGAATAAAAATGTAATGTGAGGGCAAAAGTTCGCAGTCTTGCACTATATTTGTTTTTTTGCGATTTCCCCGAAGATAGCTTGTCCTCACAACGCCTCAGGAGATCGTTTACTGCAACATTTGAACTTTTAAGTGAAGTATACTGGTCAGAAGTTATGAGACTTTTTGTTTTCAGTTCATTTAAAATTTCGGTTAACGATGAATTTTTCTTTTTCAGCCGTCGGTTTGATGACTGCAACCGTTTGATTTTCAAATCTTTGAATCTTAAGAGTCGGTCCCTTTTGGCGATTTCGGTGCGAAGGTACTTTATTCTTGGAGTGTCTAAATGTGGTGCATGTTGCGTAGAACTTAGTCTATTTTGAGGCGACATCTGGAAAAATATTTAAGAAAACAATTAATACAGTAGATATAATTCAATTATTTTATTAGGTATACTTATAGCAATAATAGGTACCTATACTTATATCAATTTGGCTTTTTCTTTGAGTTTATTATTTTATTTCATAATCATGAGTTTTTCCAGTGCAATTAACAGTTACTATCTAGATAAGTAGGTACTGATATTTTAATATTGAGCAACAAAAACAAATATTCCAACAAATTACATACATAGAGGTAGATTGATAACTTTATTTTTTCAAGTCGGTTAAAAAAAGACGGCTTCTATTGACTAGCACCGACGACCACTTCAATAAACAGAATGAAGAAAATTATAATTATATATACCTGGCAATTGTTCATTGCTGGGCGTTGTTTTGTTTTGCAAGGTATTGTTTGTTCATAGTGTTGGATTAAATTACTTCGAGTGTGTTCAGAGTCTGTTGACTTTGAGAGCTTAGTCGGGGGCTCATCTGATTCCATTGTAGTTTTTTCGCATGTCTGTGAAATATAGTACGTACAAATACAACAACATTCAAATTGCACTATAGGTACGTATACGCTGATGTCATTTCAATCGGCGACCAAGTATTTATCGTAAGCCATCGTCAGCGACCTAAACTCGGTGTGAAATTGGCGTCAGTATAAGAGACTTCAGATTTATAGAAACAGAATATAAAATTAGTAGGTGAAATTGTAAAACTAAACATCTATGTTGACAGATAATATGCTTGACAAACATTAAAAAAACATATGGCTTGTACAGATGAATGTGTTTAAAAATCCCACATAAGTACCTGTCCGAGATCAACATATAGACGACGTCTTGCATTGCGACACAGTGGCTGTACATCTTGACGCGGTATATCTCCATAGATTCCAGCCTCGAAGGATTTGTCAAGGCAAACTTTCTTTCTTGGAGGTGCATCTTCTTCCTTTGCAGGTGTCAGAACCGAGTTTTCAATTGTCTGTAAAATATATTGAAATATGTTGAATAACAGTAGTCTTTATAGAGTTTCAGTGTACACACAAACAGCAATCATGCTTAAATTTAATATGTATGTACAGTAATTACCAGTTTCCTATCTGAACGATTTACAAGAAGTATTTCTCTTTTCTCGAGGAATCTCTTTTTAGGAGATTTTTCTGATGTGACCGCATTTGTACTCTGAATCTGAAATAATTAAATGCATGAAATTATAAAAGTGGGCTAATCTCCACATTTTAATATTTATATATACCTATACATATGTCATTTTATTACATACAATTTCCATATCCATACGTGTACGTTTACAAGGCATGTCAGACTTCACTGGATCCAGTGTATTTTCCGTTGACACCTGTAACAATTGTTAAATTTGTTCAATGCATGTAATTTAATTATTACATAGACATATACAGGCTGTATTCGAATTAACTGCGATCCTTTAAGGGGGTTGTTCTGTAGCCTATTTTAGGTTAGGTTTTACCTTAAATGTATGAAGAAACTGTTTTTTTCCATTTTCCAAAAGTTGTAGAACAAAGGTTGTTCCGTTTAGGCTATAGAACAACCCCCTAAAAGGAACGCAGTTAACTCAAATTTACCCTGTATAATATATACGCATAAAATGTTGTTGGAAATGTAAATTTTTTAAATAATTGTAACAATACATACACATGTTTATTAACCACGTCAGAGGAAAATGCTGATGCCGAAAAAATAAAGTAATAATACATTTACCAACAAGCTTTGCTGATGTGGAAAATTATAAGTTAAAGCGTTATAACCTTCTTAAATTAAAACGGATGAATAAGTGGTTCTTGTACATACCGTTTCATAGACAAGCCACGCTTTGAGTTTTAGCGTAGGAACGGCGTCCGCAAACAGTAGGCGACGCTTATCTGACGGACGAAAACATGTTTCTTCAAAGTGTTGAGAGCATATGGTGCTATTTTTAGTAGGGAACCAGTTTTCGGACATTTGTGTGGCCTCTATCCATTTCTCTTTATATTTTCCATCTTTAGGGAATCTGAAATAAAATCAAGTTAGTACTGGCTCTACTAATCCGCCTTCAATCAACTTAAGCTAGACCTGCCCAAAATAATATTTTGGAATCCCTTAGTTATAACAGGCCATCAAGTGAACCGAGCACATCAATCAAGTGTGTTGCAAGTTGACGTGGTAGAGGTAAATAAATAGGTCAAAATCATTGACATAATATAATATTAGATAAGTAGTGAGCGCGCGAATACATAAAAATTGTGTAGTTTATTTGGTCTAAATAAACTACATAATTTTTACATGTACATGTGTCTTTTTTTTCTGAACAATATGTAATGGGAACTTTTTTGGAACTAAAAGATATATAACGCTCATTCTTTGTCACATCACTACCTAACTACACAAAATATGAAATAGAAATGTTTTCGTATATACATATATTTATATACTTATATTTATTATATTTCGTACATATATCGAAAATACACTAAGAAATAAAATAAAATCGATAACACTCATTGTTTGTCACATCACTACCCAAGGCGACAGCGTAAACGGAGAAATTATTTTGAAAAAAGGTTTAAAAATACAAATAACTATTTTAGAATTGACTTACCTATGAAATGTGATTCCATCTTTTTTGTAGGACACGTTCTCGTTTCTGTTTTTGCAGATCCGTACGGAACAATTAGGCATTTCGAAAATAATCTAGACGCACGTGCGCGCGCCGCGCCTGGGTTCGGACTGAGCGGCCGGCGTGACGGCACATTTACTTATATCCAGTTTCGGGTATAAGGCCGCCACGGGAATCTCGCGCCACCCCCGTTCTAGTTTATTATTGTTCCAAACCACCTACAACGTGGGGCTCTTCAAAAGGTGTATTAATAAATTGGATAACGACCTTTTCGTCTGCCACTATAGCTGACATAGTGCCTTGCTGACTGGTGTTATTGGCTGTGTCCAATCTTCTTTTGAAGTTTTGGGCACAGCCACCCATGCTAGTGTTGTCTATAAAAAAAAATCTAGATTGTTTTAATGAATCTTTTCTAGTCTCCAGTCTAGTCTGCAGTACCTATCACCTCACTTCACCCAAAAAGGCGCACAAGTCAGTGTCGAGTTCAACAGCGCTTCTGATTGGTGAATTCTTGCGACTTTTTGAGAGAAGTGATGTGACTGAATTACTCGTAGCTAATCTAAGCGTAGAACCAATGATTAGGTACACACATTAAAATTAATACATTTTCTTCGTTTCTGTGATATGCTCGGATATTCTGCTGCAGAGAAAAAAAGCTTAGGAAATTTCCACTGCACGACACTTCATGTACCTTCGGGTTATTTTAAAATAATTTTCAATTTCATATTTACTTATTTGTAACGATTACGTTTTACCGTTTCCCTTATCGAAGCCTTCTTATCATCCAGTCGAGTGAATAAACAGTTCGGTCATTTAATTGTGAAAGTATACAAAATTACAGTGCTCGTGTATGTATCTTGGCGTGATTCTTCCACCTGAAGGTACCGGTTCAACGTTCAGAAGTTTAGACCAAATGAAAGTTTACGTGCAGTACGAAGTATTTACTCGATACGGGGACGAAACGTGCCGACTCAAGTGGATGAAAAATAAATAAAGGCGAGTCGTAGCGTAGTAGCTCGTAGTGGTTAGTGGGCGCGGCTTTAGAGTTACATAGGTATGTAACAGGCCCATGTGAATGTAAGCACATACAGGTATCGCTTGAAAAACGTATGCGTTTCTGTTCCAAGATTTGGGTTTCTTTCCACGTGGCTAGAGATTAAGCCACGTGGAAAGACGTCTTAGCTCGAGATATTGAAAAGTAAGTTATTCTTCTTTTATCAGTGTATGGCTCGTGGTTGTGATATTCGGTATTCTATTACCGAAGTTAAGCACTGACGAGAGCGTTCAGTTATGGATGGTTGACCGTTGACGCTGGTCGTGATTCCACGTTAAACTGTAGGTCCCTTCCCTCTTCTTATGTGGTGGTAGGGTAAAACCCGTCCTGATCCGGTCCTGAAAAAAAATTCTATTTTTTTTTATTCTAATCAAAATAAAAAAAAATAAACGCTTAAAAAATCTATATAATTTAAAGATAAAGGTAAATAAATTTTTCAAGATAAATGTGAGTATTAATTTATCATAATTTATCTGTTAAGTTGGTCAGTCGAAGCGGCTATGAAAAATAGTTCGTGTTTTTCGTTCAGTTCAGTGTAGCCGGCTGGAACTGAGGGAAGCGCTGACATGGACCTACCTACATAATTTACCAAAGTGTTTAGGCTGACATCACTGGTACCAAAAAACTGGTGCATTAGGAGATGTAGTCCGTGTCAGTTTCCATAAAAAAAAATTCAAAGTAAATTATGTTTACTTATGTATAATGAACGCGTGACCGTGGTACCTAAGTATTATGAGTATATACATATGTTGTCAAAGCCATATCGTAGATTGAAATTATCATGAAATTATGAATCATTTCATGAAATGGTCCCATTTAATAAGGTGACCAATTTGTACTGGCCATATTGTTTAATTAGGCGACATTCTTCGATTTGGTCAACGACGTTTTACGCTATCGTGAATGTAGGGACCGTGCGTACTAACTAATCTGTGAAATATTTTGGTAGGTATAACTGAAAACGACTTGCGAACCCCAACTTCAAGCAGTGGTGTGATTACCACCCTAGAGTGTATATAGAAGCCGGAGGCGCGTAGGGAGGGCAGCCCTCTCCCGCCGTAACAAAGTGTAAGCACCATGCGAGCCGCTGCGGCTGAGGGTGGTGGCCGAAGGCGACCCATCAATCCAAAGCTGCGTTTGTGATGTTTCGTATGACTCCATTGAAAAATACAATATCCCTGGAGAACTTGCAAAGAGTGAATCGGGGAGACCAGGGGGAAAGTTCCATGTGCTCACCCCAAGGGGATAACGCAGGGGGACCAAGAGTACGCCTCTCAAGCGGGAAGTGCAGGCTCGATACCCACTGGGAGCACAATATTTATAACTTTAGAATTTGTGCTAAATGGCCGCTGACAGTCCGGTGAAGGAAAAACTAGTGAGGAAACCCACTTCCAAGACGGTTGGTCACTGTGGAAGTGTATGACTAAAATCCTCTCATGTCATGTGAATGAGAGAGGCCTGTACCCAGCAGTGGGGCGAATAAAATGGCTGCAAAGAAGAAGGTCCAGCTCGGTCGACTATAGCCCACCTGTGTCATTCTGCGTACGTATCTATGAGTATATCTATGTATATACACGCGAGTATATGTTGATAAGGATATTACTACACAATTTATCAAACAAGTGCACATGCGTCATTGCTATTACATGGAGTAGATGTATCTACTCCATATCGGAGGAGTAGTACATACAGACACACTTAGCGTCACGCCTGTTTCCCAGTGGAGTAGGCAGAGACAACAGATCTCTACGTGCCACGATCCTGACACACCGCTGCCGCTTTTTGCACTCTCGCAATATTCTTCATACATGCTCGTCGGTTACGCGCAGTGCACTTGCCTCTTTTTGAGAACCCGCTCGATCAGTTCTAAGTACGTGCGTCTAGGGCGACCCTTCCTGACTCTCCCACTCACATTCGCTCCAAAAATTTCTTTTGTTAGTCTTCTACTATCCATTCTTCCGACATGACCAAACCACCGAAGCATTCCTTTCTCAATTCTTGTCACTATTTCTTCTTTCAGACCACAACGCTCTCGCACGTCACAATTTCTCAATATTGTCTTTCATTGTGACTTCACACAAACTCCTCAACGCGCGCATTTCCACTACAGGAGTAGTCTCCATCCATTTCTCGTCGACGTACCGAAATCGCGAACCAAGCAATTCGAAAATTAAATCCTGATACGCACGCCCCATAATAAACTTCCTGCTTGAGGTCTTTTCAGGTCCCCTAACATCGTGGTCTTCAAGAGTACAGTTGAGCTTGGCGGGGTGCTCGACAATGCGATTTCTACGGCTCCGTCGATGCTGGAAGCACGTATGTAGTCAAACGCGCACCAACCAATAATCAAATACATTACATACATACATACATATAATTCACGCTGAATCCCGACAATCGGGGTAAGCAGAGCAATCGGTGTTGTGCTGCAAGAACTCCG
>WYDE02086968.1:0-11805 GCA_009867175.2 Adela reaumurella
TTTTTGGAATTGAAACCAAGTCGATATTCCCAGCCGTTTGTTCGCACGAGAGGTGAGGATTACAGGAATACCATCACTCCATAATCCTCACCAATCTATGGCTATAACTTTGAAAGTATAATGCGACTATTTTTTTATATGGGTGACTATTTACGACTATTTCAGGACTATTTTTTGGCATATTTAAAATTGATTTTCATTAACTTTTCAGAAGTGAGGATTATGGGGTGATGGACACCATGTGACCTCTCTAACGCTCAACGCTTGACGCCCTCAATTACTTTTATTCTATTGAAAAATCTCTTGTTCGCCAAAAAACAAGACTGGCCTGTTTACAAATAAAGCAATGCAAAGAAATGCTGTGCGGGGGTGCATTGATGTTTGTTTAGCGTGACAGGTTTACCGCAGAGTCATCTTTACAATGACAAAGCATGTGGTACTTGTTGAACTTACGGTTCCATGGGAAACTAACAGTCCGAAGGGTCACAACTGAAAGTAAACAAGTACTGCAACCTAGACGGATTCAAGTGTCATCTCTTTGCAAAGTCAGAGTTAGAGGGCTGCCGGCGAAGTCACCCTACAGTCACTTCAAGAATCTGGGCCAAGATCGACGCTGATGCATGGAGAGAGCTTCGAAAGCGTCACTGGAGGCTTCCTACAGAATAATAATAGGAAGGGAAAGGGAGGTCGAGAGCGGAACTAATGTTTCTCTGCGTCCTAGTAATCTCAAACTACATAAAATTTTTTTCCAAGATGAACTAAAATTACATTTCACTGACACTGCAGCGTTGCCAGCTTCACACTGCTAGTGATTGCAGTCGATAAAATTGTTATCGACTTTTATTGACTGTATAATCTTTTACAACCCCTTTTTCACCCCAAACCAGTCCTAAGCCCAATTAAGCGCGCAAGTGCGTTGATACTAATGCAGAGTTTAAACCAGGAATAAACTCGTGTGAGTTTTATCGACTCAGACACTTAAGAAAAAAATGAGCGCGAGGAACTCACGCGAGACTCGCTCCGCGAGTGACTCGCGTAGCTTTTTACACTTGCGAGAATTCCATGAGGTTCTCGCCCGTCAAATTGAATTAATCGATAAAATTATCGACAACACCTACATACATTACTATTTAAAATTTGGGTGAAAATGGCAACGCTGCAAACTTTAGTCCGTCTTGGAAAAAAAATGGACTTTAGCTGACGAGGGCTTGAAGGGAGCCGAAAAAAAAGAGGGGCCCTCTCGTTTGTCCCGAACTCGATTGACCCTCTCTCTGCTGGCAATGGGCCTGGATATGTTCGGTGTAGTCATTGAGTGCTGAGTTTAACATCTTTCTTTCCTGAAACCGTCTAGAACGATTGACTTTAGGTCCTGTTGTATAACCCCAGGTCATCTTATTTCCAATGATCTGCGTTACCAGTATTGTGGTAGTGAAGTATTTTCTAGGCGCACTTTCTAATGAAGATGAAGAAGAATTCATATTCTTTCCAGTTACCCAAGCTCACGGAGGATCTTGAATCATCGCACCACTGGCTATCAATCGGTTCCCTTAGTCTGTTTTATTGATACTACCATCGCTGATGCTCCGATGAACTGGCTTCCCTAATCCCTCCTGTCACCATCCATATCCGCCACACCCGTCAAACTCGCTTGGAATATCCATTTGTTGTTAAAAACCAACGCATCGCTTTACGAAATCGTTCCTGTGTCGTACGGCGAAAATATGGAGCAGTCTTCCAGTGATTGAATTCCTTTCTGTCTACAACCTGGGGATCTTCAAAAGACGTGTTAATAAATTGGATAAGAACCTTTTCATTCGCCTTTTAGCTAGCATGGTGCCCTTCTGGGGGTGGTTTCGTGAGGAGTGGTAATATTGGCTGTTTGATCCTCTTTTAAAATTTTGGGCACAGCCACTAATGTCCTTTGTCTATAAAAAAAAACAGGTTATACATTACTTCATGGATCATGAAAATTTTGCTATTGGCCGGCATCCTGGGATAAAGCTGCATACGAAATTGCTGCCAAATCTTTAAGCGTTAATAATTTTGCAGACTAGCTCCGATGGGATCGGGTCATCATCGCGACTATACCCCGGTCGCGTGGCGGAAGTATTTCTCTCGCGCGGTGGACGTTCAGATCCAGGATGGGACGTTCCGGGTCTACCTGTCTCCTGAGCCCGATCACGCGATGCGTCCGAGGATCGTGGCTCTTCACGGAGGAGGGTACTCAGGGCTCAGCTGGTCGCAGTTCACTGTAAGCATGTACTCAACTCTTCCAATTTAAATACAGTGGCAAAACGAAAACAATTTCTTAACATATTAAAATACTGTAAACTTATAGCCCAGGAAGTGTTCCAAAGACACATTTGACGTGTTCTGATCATTCCCATTGTAACATTGTTCCAAATGTAACAGACTGGGGGGTGAATCGACACACTGTTAATATCCCACAACGCAGGGTATCCTAGCAGACAGAACTATAAAATAAAAAAAATTTTGTTTATGTTTTAGTCCGGTCCGTTTAGACAAGGTGCGAAATGAAGAAATTCGACAAAGCACTAAAGTAGTAGATATTGTACACCAGGTGCCAAAGCTCAAATGGCCGTGGGCTGGAAACATGAGCCGCAGGGATGACGGCTGTTATATAGGCACGCGTCCTACACTGGCATCCTTGGACAGGAAAGAGAAGTGTGGGTATGTCGCGGGCAACTAATGCATGTGTGTTGCCGATTTCCATGTTGGAATATAATTGGAGAGGCGTATGTCCAGCAGTGAACGGACTAACGCTGATGATAATGATGTTTTAGTCCACATGTGTATATGTATTTTAAGTTTGGCATAGTTCGTAACATAATTACAAGGTAGATGTGCGCCAGTGTTATCTTAACAGGCTTTGCGATACTGCGATGAATGCTGAAATTATATTAGAGAATTTTCTTGCCAGTTCTACTAGAAAATTTAAAATTGGTATGTCATGACATGAGGTATTGGCATTTAGAATGAACCTACAAAATTTCAGCCGATCGACCCAACTGTTTAGGAAATAATTCCAGTGAGTTTCTTACCAGTTCTTCTAGGAAGTTGAAAATTGGGTATATGGCGAGATATTGATCTTACAAAATTTCAACCTGATTCGCTGAGCCTTTTAGGAGGAGTTGTGCGGACAAACAGACAGACACCAAAAGTTTTTTGACCCTAGTTAAGTAAATAAACTAGGCTGAAATTAAACCGAAATAAATGTATTCTTGTTCTTAAAATTTATTGTCCTATTTCTGAGGACTAGCTGACTCTGTAAATACGGGGACGCCAAACTGTATGCCTTTGTTAATTTTTGCTAACGTACAACATCACCGTTTACATTTTATTATATTGCTGCTGCAGCCGCAACGCCTGCTGTGATGCGCAGCTTGGCAAGTGCTGCTTTATATTAAGTAGAAGGTTCTAGATATCCTCGCGGCTCCGCCCACTTTTTTAGAAGCAAACACCACACCGAACACAACGACTACGTGAGCGGCAACACTCGCTAAATAAACATCTGCCGTGTACCACTAAATCTAAAGTGGTATCAGTGGACCTGCGTGGATATGGCGGGACCTCCACCGACTACCTCATCAGCGACACTCTCGCTAAGTGAACCACAGTGTCGGTGCATGAAGGTCTTATTTTGACAGTAGTGCTCTCGTGGTGAAATTTTAAGGGACAAGTTTTATACGAAATTTTATCATATTGTGAAAACCACTGTCTTAGAGTTAGTACTAGCTTTTGCCCGTGATGATTCATCGCTCTCCGTCACTCCTGATCCCTCATACTCCGCACCAATAACCACCGCCACCACCCGGCCTGGCCCCTTAGGGAGAAACACCCAGCAACGTTTATATTGCGTTTCCTGCTGACGCGTTGTTGTCTTTTTTCGGTATTTCTGTTTTGCCCGCTGTACATATTTTCTACATTCCTTTCTTAGTGCTCAGCTAGGTTTCATAAGGATCTCCTATGCAAAGTTTCATGCTTCTACACCCATTAGTTTAGGCTGTGCGTTGTCTGTCAGTCAGTGAATGGATGCATGACTTCAAGAATTTTATTAAGTAGATGTAGTGATAGAGATGTAAATTGGCAATATTGTGAATGATTTCAGGAAGAGGTGACGGGCATGATGGAGTGCCAGGTGGTGTCGGTGGACTTGCGCGGACATGGTGAGACTACCACTGACCACGACGACGATCTCAGCGGCGACACTCTCACTAAGTACGCATCTACTGTGTACTACTACGTCTATCTCTAGGTGGTGTCGGTGGACCTGCGCGGGCATGGCGAGACCACCACCGACTACGACGACGACCTCACTCTCGTTAAGAAGGCATCTACTATGTACTACTATGCGTATCTCTACGGGTGTCGGTGGACCTGCGCGGACACGGCGAGAACACCACCAACCACGACGGCGACCTCCACGACTACACTCTTGCTAAGTAAGCATCTGCTGTGTAATACTACGTCTATCTCTGGGTCGTGTCGGTGGACCTATGCGGACACGGCGAGGACACCACCAACGATGACGGCGACCTCCATGTCTACACTTTCGCTAAGTACTATAATATATATAATACTACCTGGACCAAACTCAACTGACACCAGTAAAGTCACAAAAAGATCTTGGTATCACCATCTCGTATGACCTAAAATGGGAACCCCACATCACAGAAATAGTGAAACGGGCCAACTCACTTATATATCTCATAAGGAAAAGCTTCCTTGTGTTGCCACCGCCCATAATGCTTAAAATTTACAAGACATACGTTCGACCTCTCTTAGAATATGGATTCCAGATATGGCAGCCATACTTTGTAAAAGACATTCTACAGTTGAGAAAAATCCAAAGAAAATTCACTAAAATCACCCGTGAGTTAAGAAATGTGAGTTATGAAGAAAGACTAAAACAACTTCAACAGACTACTCTAAAAGAACGTCGTGAAAGAGGAGACCTAATAGAAGTCTACAAAATACTTACCTCAAAATAGGACTGCCCCGATCTAATTGTTTGACATGAACCAAAACATTCATCTACGTGGTCACAGTAAAAAGCTTAACCTCACTTCTGCCAACACAAACATCAAAAAGCACTTCCTGACAAATCGAGTGGTGGATGCCTGGAACAAGCTACCGCAAGATGTGATCGACTCTCCCAACACAAACACTTTCAAAAACCCACTAGACAAATACATAAAAAAAATTAATATAAATAATAATAGTTCCCAAGAACGAAAAAAAAAAAATAAAAACTGAACAAAAAATAAATATATACATAAAAACTAACTAAAAATCAACTTTGATATGAACACATCAGCTAAGGCTGCCTGTTCATTAATAAATAAATAAATAAATAAATAATGTTCTAATAATCTAATTTCCTCACTGTGCCCAAATTAGATTTATTTTTATATGTACATTTATATTCTGTAAAAATATACAGAAGGATAATAACTGCTAATATAGAATTTTCGATAAAAAAGTCTCCTACATGTGTCTCTATATTTTGCACCTGATAATATGCATACAGCTTTTTTCTGCATTATTCGAACTTTTTCTATATCTACACTATTACCCAAAACCTCAATCCCATATATGATCTAGATTTAATGTAAGCAAAATAAAGCTGTTTTAATATACAGAATTTTGTGTGAGGTTTCAGGCTCCTTAATGCATAGCAAGCACTGGATAATTTATTTACTAATTCTGCTATATGACTTTGCCAGTTTAGCTTGCTGTCAATGATAAATCCTAAAAAAATTATGCTATAAACTAATTTCAAATCGCTTATTTATTTTATTATTCATTCTTTATTAAATATTGTACAGCATGCTTTTGTTTTATTTAATGTTAGATAATTAATACTGAACAACGTTTCTAGTTAATTCATATTATCTTTAATTTTGAGAGCTAAATCTTTTTTGTCACTTGTTTCTATGACGGAACAGTATCATCTGCAAATAGAAAGATTTGGCCTAGAGTTACATTATTTGTAATATCATTAAAAAATATATGATAATATGTGTCCTAGAACCGAACCTTGGGGAACACCACATAATATTGTTTCACAATTTGACTTCATGTCCACTGTTTCATGCTTTTCATTTACACTTTTTAACTCTATATATTGTTTCCTACCAGTAAAATAAGACTCAAATAATTTTAACGCCCTTCCCCTTTTCCCATAGTGTTCTAGTATGTCAAATAGAATATTATGATTGAAACAATCAAACGCTTTACTGAGGTCACAAAAGACCCCAGCACAGTGCCTATTATAATATACCCAATGGGGTGTAATATGTTTTTAGTGTTTTATTATTATTGTATTTAGTTTTATTATGTTTTTGTATTTAACTCTGGGTTCTTTTGCCTGAATAAAGAATTTTATTATTATTATTATTCGTTTAATTTCACGTGTATTTTCTTCATACTAATCCTGTACATAATAATATGATTTAAAAAACTATAAAAATATGTACAACATCAATAAAACTTAAAAAAAAACACACGGTAAAAACGCCACCGACTCCGAGAGGGACGCCTCCAAGGACGCCGACGGGAGCAGGCTGAAGTGGCGGAGTTCTCCGGGACGACAGGAGTAAGCTTCGACTGGTAGGTGGTGGTTGACACGGTGGCGACGGCAGCGGCTGACGCGTTGAGGCGCAGCGGGTGCCGGGCGCGCGGGCCACCACCACCCCCGTCTCGGAGAGCTCCGCATCTTCGGACTGCAGGGCGACGACACGCGGCATCTCCTTCTGCTGTTGTAGCTCGCGCGCGCGTCGCCGGTTTGTGCGCGCTGGCCCCAGTGACGGCGGAGGCCCAATGCAGGCTGGATGATGCCCGCGGGCCCCAAGCGCGCCACAGAGGCGTTGGACCCCACGGAAGTTGGTAGTGGGGCCGTTCACTGACTCCTATGTAGGAGTCAAGGTGGTAGGTGGCGCGGTGGTCACGAAAGCTGCAGGAACCAATAGAACTCGTCCTGCGTGATTTTCATCAAAATCTTACACAATAAATAAAAGTTATTTGATTTTAAAAGATATCAAATAAATTATATTTTTGGTTAAAAAGTTTGACGTCCATCACGCATGACAGCTAACCTTCTTATTATTATTATTATTAAAGTATGACAAATTCAAGTTCAGTGTTCCTTTATGGAAGATGAATAAAGAATATAATTGATATTCATTTACATGTTTGCAGAAAACGCTGAACCCTGTGTGGGACGAGTGCTTCGAGTGGAACGTGTCGCTCGACTCGTGCCGGGACCCTTCCGCCGCGCTCTCGCTCTCTGTGTTCGACCGCGACGTGCTGACGGCAGATGACTTCGCGGGCGAGGCCTTCGTGCCGCTGTGCCGCGTGCCGGGCGTCTCCTGCGCGCCGCCCGCGCAACCTGACCCGCTCCGACCTCTCGAGCTGCCCCTCATGCAGCTACACGACAGAGGTATGTACCCTGCGTGCTGCTGTGCCGCATTACTGAAGTCTCCTGCGCGGCACCCGCGCGCCGCACTAGTCCCGACCTCTCGAGCTGCCTCTCATGCAGCTACACGACATGCCGCATGTCTGATGTCTCCTGCGCCGCATGTGCTAAAAGTGCTGTATATCAGCTGAATAAACGTTTACGATGGAAACTTTAGCTGTACAAACTTGCTGAATAATGGCGTAGGCAGCGCATCCTCGGAAGATATAGGTAACTCTGACTTAGACACAAATTATTCAGCACTTAGCTGATTATTTGAACTGATTGCATTAGCATTAATTAAGCATTAATAAGGGTAACATTAACCCCAAGAGCTGAACATTGGCTGATTAAATGAGTGTGTGTGTTACCTGTTAACAGCACAAAGTACAAACCGGCCATTATTACGGCATCATTACGCAGATGAAACGCCACGTTTGGTGCAATCACGAACAGTATAACTTCATCGATCTCCATTATCATACTCTGACCTGCTTAGTTATTATGTTCAGGGTATGGCGCATTCATTTAATTGTGACGTATTATAATTGCATAATTATAATATGTCGACTTTGGTTTTCCCTGACTTATGGGTGAAAGTTGATTACATGTAAATTAATAAAAATCCAATTCAATTTTACTAGTTTTTTTTTTTAAAAAACAAATATAAATGGTTAAATATGTCAAAGTACATTAATTATAGCCGGAAAATGGCGGACAAGTAATGTGAACCGTATTAATCACGAAATAATGCTATGTACCTACTGTATAAAGGTTCACTTGTGGTATTCAGCCCAAGCCAGGATAAAGGGTCACGTGTGAACTAATATATCTCACTCAGCTTTTATTTAGCATCCTACAAGTTCACCCATTGTGCTAATGTGGGCTAGATAAGTGACGTTGTAAGAGTGCGTATACCAGCTGATTAACTACTATATACAGCATGAAGCATTATATCATTTTTAATGGAATTCACAGAATAACTGATTGCATTAAAGTTGACCACATGTTCTCCGTTAAAATTCAAGCATTTGTGGCGAACACATATCACCTCTTATTCAAAAAATAGCTGACTTTGAGTCCACAAAAATGCTTTATTGTAGCTTGCTGCTAAAAAAAATGCTAAAAGCTGAATACTAACCTAATATAACGCTCGAAACATTAATATAGCTGTGTTTTCGTGGCCCTTAATAGAGCCAATGCACAGGCTAAAGCTTAATAATCAGATTTGTCAGTTCGAGTGTCCTCCAATAAGTCTTCATAAACGCTTGCGTTGCCTATGTGGTAGATCCACATAGGCAACACACATTGAAACCTTATTTCTTGGTTTCGCACCTTATCTCGTGTTTATCACGTATTCCCAGCATGGCTCGCTCCATGGCTCGCTGGGCGATACGGAGCTTTTGGGCTATGCCAGCCGTTAGAGTGCACGTTTCACATCCGGACGTACGCACTGGTCGAATATCCTGGTCTTGAGATTTTGCGGCAGTACAGATTTTAGGACGAATTTCAGTTTTCCAAAGACAGCCCAACCCAGTTGAATGCGTCTTTCTACCTCCTTGAGCAAACCTTGTCGATCTAGCCGAAGTATTTGACCGAGGTACACGTACTCCTCCACTTGGTCGATAGTTTCGCCATCGACCATTATTTGTCCCCCACGCATAACCTCCGTCGACATGACTTTGATTTTATCCCGGTTCATCTTCAGACCGACCCCCAACGAAGCCTCATAGAGGTCGCTGAGCATCTTCCAAAGCTGATTCCGGGAATGAGCGAGGAGAACAATGTCATCGGCGAAACGTAGAGATGACTGAAAAACTCTCAATTAATACTTATTGATGCTCATTTTCTCCCACTCGAGCATCTTGAACAAGTTTTCTAGTGCATTTGTAAAGAGCTTGGGTGAGATCACATCCCCTTGTCTCACCCCCCTTTTCAAGTGGGATGGCGCGGGTGTTATCATAGAGTCTCACGGTCATCGTCGCCGATCGATACAAGTTTTGGAGTACCTCGACGTATCGGTGGTCGACTCTGCATCTAAGGAGGTAGTTTTCACCAACCCACTTTTCAATTGAATCAAATGCCTTCTCGTAGTCGACAAGTGCTAAGAATATCGTTTTCTTGTACTCATCACACTTTTGGATCACCTGTTTTATGTTTCACTTATTTCCTTAACCCAGCTTGGTCCTGTGGTTGGTACTGGTCCAACCTCTGCGTCAGTCGACTCGTGATGACTCTCGAAAACACTTTGCACAAATGACTTGAGATAGGCCGATAGTTTTTCAACTTCGTCCTATCTCCCTTCTTGGGGAACAGAACAACGACACTGTTGCGCCTCGCAGCGGGGACGACACTGTTTTCTAGAACTGCATTGAATAATCTCTGCAGTTCCTTCAGGATGGGCCGTTCTCCAGCTTTAAGGAGCCTGGTCGTTATCCCGTCCTCACCTGTAATAATACCACCAATGTATTATACTCACCAATAATAATATAACTACCTACATAATATACATATTCAAAAATTATGTCACTTGTTCGCAGCTCACCCGATACTTCAAGTGCTGGAGTCGAGGACAACGGACAAGCTGGCGATAGACTTCTACAAGAAGCAGAAACTTCGCTTCGCGGAACAGTAAAGTGCTTTATTTTTCTTTCGAACATCACCATCTCCGCATGTTACCACCTTTGTATTAATAAAAATAATATCTTCAACGCTCGAGGATACAATTTGAAATTCAACAAGCAGGCCCACGACACGACCCAACAATCGTCAGGAGAGAATGTTCATACCTAATTTAATACAATAAATAATATTTATAAATACATATGTAGGTATATTGTATATGAACGTTTGAGGCTTTGTGTTCTGTAATAATTCAGGCTTATAAAAACATAAACGGCTTAGTCCAAGAGCTGAAACTTTTGGCTAGATTACATTTTTGTAAATGGCCATTGGTAATGTTGTTTCAAAAAACATTAAATCTCTTATAAGATTGTCACTTTTATTTCTCAGCTAATATTTCAAACGTAAATATGAAGCATTAGGGCCGGTTTAGAATTTTTATTTACGATATTGACCAAAAAATTATTTGCCGTCCAAAGCAAAACCTGACTAAATTGTACTCTATGGTGACCAGATTCCTGAATTCATGGTTTGGACTGGCTCGCCCGGCTGACCCTTCTACACTGTACAGATCTCACAATAATTTTGGACTTAATATTAAGAAGCCGTCAATATATTATCAAAATGCAAGACTATCCGAACGATGTATTCTCAAGGACTCCAACGATAGCGTTATTAAAGCCTTACCCAACACATCGCTATCGCAGGAACTAGAATCAAAGCTCGACTTCTACAAATCATTCCAGGTTGGTACTCGCACCAACAGATCTGGACTCGGTATAGAGACGGCAAAATCTGATAAAGAAATACTGAAAGGTTTTTTCTCAGGAGGACATGGAGCAAGTCACACTGCACGCCTTGAACCTAGAAATGCAGAATGACTGGCTAATTATGGGTGACTTCTGCATCCCTCCTGCGCTGAAGTGGAAATCCACGACATAGGTACCTACTTAAATGCATTCCAACTTACTCTCCCTGACCGACTAACCTGGTTCGATGGGGAAAATATAAAATTATGTATGCCCATCGTGTAAGGAATTCGTAGGCACTGTCAAGCGCATGCTATTTGGATGCAAAATACTACTTGAGAGAGGCCAAATATTCCTAACGTCATGATAACATCCTCCAAATCATCAGAAAGGCCATCAGCCTTTCCATTACACGGACTAGGAAGAGACAAACAAGCAGTGGCTTCCAGAGGATCAAATTTTTGAGGACGGGAGTCACTAAGCTGCACAGAGATATGACAAAACCTTCCTCAATTTTGGGAGCAGCAAAGTACTATTTATTGTTGATGGATACGCGTGAGAAGCATTACCAAATGCCTTCAGATATCTGTGTCATAGCATACAGACTGGACATACTCATATTCTCAAAGGCGACTAAACATATGGTGCTTTTTGAACTTACAGTTCCATGGGAAACTAATGTTCCGAAAGAACACAACTTTAAAGTCAACAAGTACTGCAACTTGGTAGACCGGATAGTGAGAAATGGTTTCAAGGCTGATCTTTTCGCTGTGGTAGTCGGAGCAAGCGGACTACAGCGAAGTCGCTCTATAGTCTTTTCAAGAATCAAAGCCTGCCAAGATCGACGTTAAACTCATACATGGAGAGAGCTTCAAAGCGACATTGGAGGCATCCTACAGTATATGGATAGGTAGAGAGAGGGCTGTCGAGGGCGGGACCAGCAATAACAAATCTCCA
>WYDE02087189.1:0-11805 GCA_009867175.2 Adela reaumurella
CCGGCAAGTCTAGACGGTGGCGGCATTTCCCTGCACATCAAAGGATCTTCAGTACTGTCCTTTTCTTATGCTGTGCTCGTACGGTGGCGGAAGTCGGTCTACTATGTCGCGACTGGCGACATGTGTCTCAGTGACGCAACGACATGAGAACTGTATCAGCTTGTGAAATTTCCAAGAACGTAAAAAGCGTAACGACCCGATGCGTTACAAAACAATGCAATTTCACCGGTGCAAGAAAACGATCCAGGCAAGGATTGGGAAACGAAAACGAATGGCGTTGGTAATAATATGCATGAGAAATGCGTCACTAACTTGAATACATCACATACTGGCATAGAACTGAATACAAATTGAAGTGATTATTTTGAAGTTGAATTCTACCGAAAGTCGCCGGTTCAAGAAAACAATCCAGGCAAGGATTGTTAAAAACGAAAACTAATCGTGCTAGTAATAATAATTTGCATGAGGAATGCTTTAATAACTTGAATACATAACATACTGGCACAGTACTAAATCCAAGTTCAAGTGATTCTTTTAAAGTAGAATTCTATCGAAATCATGGTGTTGGTATTCCTTGGGGGTAAATACAGTTTAAGAAATCACTGGCAATCATGGCTAGAATTTTTTTTCTGCAGACTTATACATAACACAATGCAGCACGTGTATGGTTCATTCATTATTATCATAATGAATGACTAACAATGTTGGAGTAACGTGCGGAAAATTACGAGCTATTATATAAAACCTCGTTGCCAATAATTGAAAATTACAGGGGAAACTATTTAAGTATAAAGCAAAGCGAGAACCAGTGAACAAATCCGGTTAAAACTGAAGTTCCGACAGTCATAAACTTATCCGTGAATAACTAAATAAATATATGAAATGATCACCTTTGAAATCCGATTGTAGTCAAGCAAGAGGTTACACCAGACAACATCATGTCATCAAAAACGTATGGAAAACAGGCAATTGCCGATTTGATACACACTGATCCAAAGACAGGTTTTCGAAATCGCCGCCTTGATCGAAATCTATTAATTAACTAAATTAAATTAACACATATCAGACCAGACGGATGCAGAGAAACAAACAAATTAGGTACTGTAAATGAAGAAATAAAAGTGAAAATAATTTATGCGTTCGACAATGGCATAAGTGTTTGCGTTGATTCTGCTACTGAATCTAAAACACTCATTAATAAGGATGTCGGTGCAATCAAACAAATTGCTGTTGCGTTGCGATAACTTGTTACAAGCAAAGCATTGTATTGCATCCGACTTGTTCCAAGTGGTGAGGCGATAACAAGCAATAAGGGAAAGCGGTTGAAATTGACCATATAAATAAACACAGATTGTAAATGTAAATATTGCATGCCTTAACATTTATCAACCAGTGAGATTGGTATTGTGGTAAATAAAAGAAATAAATATATTTTAACAGTCGTTGACGTTCTCGAATGTAGCTGCTCTATTGTTTTATCTATCACAGATCAGAACCCCCTCATCCTCATCAGATCCAGATCAACGTATATTATAATAATTATATTCTGTGACCTGTGGTACAAATTGTCAAGTGAGGTCATCATCATAATCAGCATTTAAACGTCTACTGCTGGGCATACACCTCCAATTTGTTTCCAATCCTCCCGGTCAAGTAAGATACCCGACATTAAAAATAAACCTCGCAGAGACCGCGGATAAAGGGTTGATGACACGTAATTCTAGAGCATTATGTGTCCATAAAAACTAGGTAGGATCCTCAATTAACATACCGCACCAAGAACCCTCCATCGCTATACTTAAGGGGCATTAACGACTCGGGCTGCGTGCGCCTGATTTGTGGTTTAAAATTTTTAATATACCCAGAGGCGCATTTTCTACCCCTCGTATGGTGGGACCTTTTAAAATTCCTTTCCTTTTTTTATTTCTTTACCTTTTAAATTTAAGCTACCGCTTGATAGTTATATAAACACGGCATGTAAGAACTAAATCCAGTTGAGGCTATTTCGAAGGATAAACATTTGAAATGAACACTCTTGATTATGTATTTTAACGGTTTCATTTAACAGTATATTACCATCATCATCTATGTAGAGCAGTGTCTTTTGTTTATAAACACGTTATTATATGGGCCACCCACCTCGCCAACAATGCAGGCAACTCTTGTTGCGTTCTCGTTGTTTAGAATAGTCACGCACACGCACGCGCACGCATCACGCACGCCCGAGGATACGAGATAGTGAGTCTTGTGAAACCCTTCGCCCGTGCCAAATGTCTAGCGTGTCTTGCATTCCAAATGCACTGCCATGTGGCGTTTATTATAAGCAGCATACTAGCTGACCCGACAGACGTTGTCCTGTCCAAATGTCCACGGCCTACTGGTCCGAATGTCCTACTCCTACCCCTTCCCCTACCCGTACTCCTTCGCCTACCCGTACCCCTGCCCCTCCCCCGCCCCCTTCCTTACCACTAACCCTACCCTACCCATACGTAACCATACCCGGAAAACTTTACGGGTAGGGGTAAACTATTTCTGGAAGACAACATTCTTCAATACAAAATGTATGAAAAAATTAATTATCTTCATTAATTTTTTTGCGTGATATCTTTTCCCATGTTTTCATAGTTAATCTGTTATTCGGGCGGAGACATCCAACAAATCACAGATAATGAAAATCGGTCCTGTCGTTCCTTCAGCGGTGTAACTAACCCGAGTTTGTTTTATGTATATAAAAAAATTAGATAATACAGAGTCAGAAATTAATAAGAAACATTCTTCCGCACACTGTAAGGAATTTTAAACGGAATTTGAAGAAAGTAGTGTTCGAATGGAAAAAGAAAACAAAAATATAAATCATAAAGAACCTGCTTGTCGGAAGGTATAAAACTAAGTACTCACCCAAACTCATAAACCACTTAACCATTAATGTAGATAGACATGACAAGACAAGGCACCCGTAACAATCCCGTAACGGCAGAAGCGGTAGCGCATAATGGAACAAACAATGGCGCGATTGAGTGTGAGATACACGTGTACGATGATGAACACTCTAAATATGAATAAAATCGCTCCATAGATCGAAAATAATATCAAATACCCAGCAAGTGTGTATTTTGAAGCTATCTGCAACAAGGATGCCAAATTACCCGTAGAACAGACCCGTAGAAAGTTTTTACAGGAAGCCAATTAAGTATCGTAAGTTCCACAAATAGGTAAATAAATAAAAGTATTTTTAATTGATGCGGCGGAGAGTTTTACGAGAAGTTTGTCTTACAGTATTACGACGATGATAATTAAAATTATTACCACTTTCAACGATCGCAACAATGTTAAAACAATTTTACCGTCGGCGTTTATAGATCAGAGTTAAAAGATTATGGAGGACATTAAAATTAACATTTACGAGAAGGTACAACGACCTGCCCATTTCATGAAAGAATTTCGGCTCGCACTAGTCACACTCCAGTAAAAGTATGGAAAAGCAATGATTCTAAAAACATGTTAGCACACATCAATACCGACGTGTGAGACCATCTATTATTAGAGGAACGCATAGACGTCGAACGTTAGTTCATCGATATTTCCAAAGAGGCGATCGTTCCTTTGTTTCCGAAGTAACCTGACCGGACTGTAGAGATTGTCGGAACTCGGGCCACCTTGGAGATCAGATAACGTGAAAGTGTCCTATTCAAAGCATAGGTCGTATTGTTCTGGCGTCACGTCCTAGAAGCAAAGCACCGCAATGACATTGTTTGTCGTAGATGTCCGTTAAACGATGCCACTTTACCACTCGCGAAAACAATACGATGTGTGTGCGACGCTAATGGCGGTGTCAATGTCAAATGTTGAGGCACGTGTTAGGTAGGTCACTGCGATGAGGAGTTCATCGTGGCATGGCTCGCATGTCTATGTTTAGCAGCGAAATAAATTGTCCATGATGAGTAAAGTCTGTTTTGAAATGTAAATGATCGAGAATTTACATTCTGAATGATGCCAGCTCTAGATTTAGTACCTTTTAAATTTTGATAAGTTTTGGGAATAAGTTCTTATGATTGGACGTGCATATGTATATGTACTTAGGTAATTGAAGCAACTAAAGATTTAGCTAGAAATCTAGAGCGTTTTTCTACTAGATATATGGTATTATACCATTTTCGTAGAGGGCGAGTTTCTCCAGAATGGATGGTGCCGTCCTGCGCACGACCTGCGGTTCTCCGAACATGTCCGTCTTCTCCAGCTGATCAAAGTCGACTGACGGATCTGTCAAAGAAGCCCCTACAAAACGATGTCACGGCCGCGCGTGCCGTGCTACCCGCACTAACGAGATTAGTCTTTGGCGCAACAAATACGAGTATTTCACACGTGGATCTTGATGATATCAACGAAGAACCGTAATCCGGAGTGTAGCAAGCGACTAGTCAATTAGATTAGCTGCGGCAATAGAACGAAGTTTGCTGTTAACTACTAACGTTACAAATTGATCAATTTCATTCAATATGTTAGAGTTTGGAAACTGTTAGTTGTCCCGTACGATAAATTTTAAGTTTATGGAAAACCTTGAATGGGGTAATTTTTTCATCATCAGCCATTAAACATTATTTACCCCCTGCTGGGTGTAAGCCTCTCCCTAGGCGCGCAACCACACGGGGTCCTCCGCTCTACTCATCCAGCTACTACCAGCTACTTTTCTATGGTCGCCGGATCATCTAGATGGAGGATGTCCGACGCTACCTTTGCCTGTACGTGATTTCCATTCGAATACTCGTCTGCCCCAACGATAATCTCTCTGCGACATATGTGACCAGCCCACTGCCACTTCATCTGGCTAATTTTATGAGCAATGTCAATAACTTTGGTTCTATGTAAGCTCTATGTCGTATGTCCTCGTTTCGGATTTAATCAATCAATGAAACACCGAGCATTGCTCTCTCATGGGGACGCAAAGATACAAATCGTCTAAATGGATTAACAATAAAACTAACACCCATGGCACCTCACAGCAGGTGTGGTGTCAACACGGCATACGACCGAGCCATTGACCTTTTTGTGACGTCCGCAAACACAAATTAACGACCACTCAGATTGATTAAAACCCGCGAAAAGCCGTTAGTGACACGTGTAGTGAACTTGAGCAATTTGTAATTAGGAGCAATCAACTTTAGAAAGCCCAAAAATTCCACAACGTCAGAGAATACCAAATTGTTTACCTAATTCAAATAATTTTAGAACTCAGTGTAAACTGTGGTAACCCCGACCCCCCGAGATATAAACAAACTGAAGTAAGTACACAACGAGGTACACAGGCATTCCTTTTAGAGGAATTACCAGAAATGTTAGACTATTTAACAGATAACGAAGAGAAAACGGCTTAATTTCAGACCATAATCATATCATATGTCACAGTGACATACGGCACCGCATTACGGAATGACATGCGATGATTTGTTTAAAGTTTAATTTAACGACGGTTTCCGAGTGCGTGACCACAATATGCAAAGTGAAACCAGCGGGCATAACGGTGAACCATTCCACTACGTGGTGTATGGAGTCTGAATAGACCGCGTCATTAATACGTGTATACTGGCATACAGGTGGGCAAATAAGAATGATGGTAATTCTAGTATACCAGTGGTTCCCAAATTGGGCGGTACCACCTGGGGGACGCTGGAGCATTTTTTCTGGGGGCGGTAGTTAGTTCAATGTCCCTTGGGGGGCATAGAATCAAATAAATAAAACATTTTCAATTAACTAGGGGCAAATGCGCAGTACTCGTAACCGACGAGCACGTATGAAGAATATTATGAGAGTGCAAGAAGCGGCAGAGCTGTCAGGATCGTGGCACATGGAGATCTGTTGTTTCTGCCTACCCCACTAGGAAACAGGCATGACGCTATGTATGTATGTATTAACAAATTTTCGGGCTTCCCCCGCTGGCCCAGTAGTCGCCTCAATCAACATAAAGTTAGTACCTAGTTTTCAATATTGATTTCTGTACTTTTTAAAAACATTCTGTATTAAATTTCGGGAATGCATCTCTCTGCTCATCCAGTAGGCATCCAAAACACGATAATATATTAGTTCTCATTATTGATTTCAGTAAAAATTCAGATTTTTATTTTTAAAAAATCATACTCTTGGCAAATTTATTCTTCCGTGTATTACGTGATGTGATTTAATGTTTGTTAACGACAACATTTAATGTATAGTTTTAATAATAATTATAAATTATGTTTTTCTCCGGGGGGCGTTGAATTTTTTTTTTCACTAAAAAAGTGGGCGTTGGGCCAAAGTTTTAGAACCTCTGCAGTACACAATAGCGGTACTCTACAATACAAGGATATTTAGAATGACATATCTGGATTGCAACGCGGACGAGATATGGAAGATTTCTTGCTGATAAAGCATCGTTCACCAATGTATACAATATACTTTTTTTATGATAATATATTGTATAGACAAACATAAATACTGGTGCGTAAGTGTTTCTACACTGACTTGTACCACCGTATATGTACGAATATGTAATTACCAGTGTTTATGACCTTGTACTTGCAGAACCTTAATACCCCTGAGGGGCCCTGACCGAGACAAAGCAGCTTCCACTTTCGCTGAGAAATTTTCTTCAAAGGTTGACTCTAACACAGAGCATGCAGTAGGTTCTACACAAAGTGCAGCATTTTGTAGTAATACAAATTCATTCTGCAGCAGCAATAATGTTCAAAAACATTAGGTTTTATTTATTTATTATTATTTCATATTTAAATACAGCGCATACATAAAATAAGGAGGTTGCAATGGACGAACCACTAGACTTTCGTTTGTGTTGGTTTATCCAATTTATGTAAAAATGTTTACAAGAAGGTATTATTACAATAGGTATTAAATTAAATCATTAAACATTATACATTATATTGAAATATAGTAGAACAGTAAAGTTAATTATAAAAGTTAACTTGAAATTACATAGATATAACATAGGTTAATACTGCACGTATTTTTATGGCAAGCGAGACATATGGCGCACGCCAGACTAACGCAGAGGTTTAGCCCGACTGCGCCCACGGGTATTCCGACAAACGGAGGCTGCAAATGCCATGTTGGCTGGATAGGTGCACCTTCACATTGTCTTTCAAGACCCCAGATTAAAACTATACATTGGCAGTAAAGATGAAGAAGGTAGTGCAATCTAATAATTGGCAATCCGTACGCACCTGTAACTTTACACTGGAATGAGACAGAATCCCGAAGCCCCTTTTACGCCGAGGTCGGCGTCAACACGACAGATAGAGGTCTACAATTTATGTCTATTGCTTGTGTAAAGCTTTCATAAGATAGCAAAGTACATGAAGAATTTACAAGATCGATTTGTCCTTAGTATCCAACCACTAAGGACAAATCGATCTTGTAAATTGTATTGTAAATTCTCGACAGTTTGTGGATGCATTATCAATCAACCTGTTGCGCGTGAAGCGATGGTAGAATGGCGACGGAGGCTGCATCATGCAGAAATTAACCATCTTAGAAATCTATACAACTGATGAAAGTAAAATCGGCGTTATACGCACGATAGGGTAATTTGTACACTGCGTACACTAGAATGGAGAATGCAATGTTAGTTTTTAATCGAATTAAATCTTTTCAAAATTCACAAGATAGATACTGAATGAAATCTGCAAAACACATCTGTTGAGAGTGTTTCCCACGGTAGGTACGTCATATCCAGTAAGCAAGGTAGCCGGTTCGCATTAACTGGCCACACTACACCATCCAACCAGGCACACACCAGTAAGTCAGAAACTTGAAAGTTGTTAAGGCCAGGTGTCGCGCGCGACCCGACTCGCCAATTGAAAAAGGGCCTAAGTCAAACAGGTTTTTTGAAATTTATGAGAAAACCATAGAGAAATTTTCAGCTCTCGAAAGCCTATTCTTTAGATAGAGCAGCTTTATTTTGATATAAGTAAATAATAAAAAATACCCTATGTAGTAATAATAATGTAACCGCGTGGGGTCGGTACTTAAAATAATGACCCCACTGTATCTCTTCCCATGCATGTAGTAAAAGTCGACTAAGGGACAATATGCCGTGCTAAAGGGCGACAGGCTCGCCACCTCTCACCTTGCACGGTACTTCTACCAAGTCATGCATTAGGTGGGTCTTCGTGCCTGATATGCTGAAGGTCCGTTGTCCGGATATCTTGATATCTTGTCCGAATACCTTGCGAAATGTGGTGTTCGGTGTTGTGCTGTAATTTACCGGAGTTCTTGCAGCACAACACTGATTACTCTGCTTACCCCGATTGTCGGGATTCAGCGTGAGTGATATGTATATATGTATGTATGAAACATTGATGGAACCCGATTTTTGTATACGAAGTTAATTTGCAGACTTTTATGTTTTATTGGTGTATAGATTAATTCAGAGCATCTTAGCGATGTATATCATGTTCAATTGTGATTCAATATCTCATCCATCCATCACGCAATATGCTTTTCATGTCCCAGTTACAAACTAACTGGTATTTAATTTCCATCAAAAATGTTCTCCAACTCTTATCCACGATTGGAATTGGAGCCAACAGCGAGGTTAACAAAGCTTATTGCTGTTCGCAAGTATTTTCGCTAAAAAGCACTCCAGAGTTGGGAATACTTTCCTGGCTTGTTGTTAGTAGGGAAAAGTTTAACGGCCTAGAAAATGGGTCAGTGGTTTTTCGGACATTTTATGGCGGTCGAGTCGTTAACGAGTTGATAAATGCAGTAAAAAAAATTAACTGAACCAGTTAGGAAAGTGCATCCTCTGAATTATCGAATCAAATTTATTACTTTACATACATACCATACCATCACGAATCATCCCCGGAGTGGTAGGCAGAGACAATAGAGCGAGCGCCATGCGACACGTTCCTGACTTACATCCTTTGCTTCCTCCACTGTCATACATCGCTTCATACATGCTCGTCGGTTGAGGGTGCTGCGAACATGTGCTTTCCGTATAAGTTTACCTATTTGGTCATGATATGTTGGCCTAGGGCGGCCCCGTTCGATCCTTGCTTCCACACTCGCTTCATATATTTCTTTAGGCATTCTATCTCCGTCCATTCTCTCCATTGGTCCAAACCATCTAAGCATACATACCTTTCTCTATCCTTGTCGCTGTCTTGTTTCAATCCACATTTTTCTCTTACACATTTATTCTTCCCTCTATCTTTCAAAGATACAAGACATATTCTTCTCAATGACCACATTTCAACTGACTTAACCTTTCAAATAACCGACTTTCAAGTCGCTTCCGTCATACCCAAGATTCAAAGCCATCATAAGTATAGGGACCAGAACGGTATTATGAATAGCCATTCGTGCAGTGGAACTAAAGCCCCGACTTTTCATTTACCACTTTAACTAGCTAAATTTAAACTATTATGTTCAAATGTAGGAAATGTAGGTAATACTTCCAGTATTGTAGATATGAACTGATCAGAGACACCTTGATAATGCATACCAATGTCGATGCATTCGAGATAAAGTCTTGATCAATGATAACAATACAGAAAGAGGTGATTGATAAGCATTGTACTTACCAAAGATATCATGAACCCACAACAAAATGCAAGAACATCTGAAAGTTAATCCTGTAGGTGCCAACATAATGAAAATCATAAATTAAATAAATATATAAAATATGATAAGAAAACAATCAATTACTTGATCAATGTTAACACTAAAGAAGGAGGTGATTGATAAGCATTGTCCTTACCAAAGATATCATGAACCCACAACAAAATGCAAGAACATCTAAAAGTGAATCCTGTAGGTGCCAACATAAAGAAAATCATAAATTAAAAAATATATATAAAATATGATAAGAAAACGAGAAGGGCGCGATATCCATGTTTTTTTTATGTGGGAGCATATTTTCGATTCAGCAGCATTGTTGTCAAATTCAATTTAGAAAATCGAGATTGATCCAGCAACGTTACAACAATTACACAAAATAGGCACACTGCGTACAAATATTAAATTTTCAATGACATACATAAATAACACATAATTGATGATAAATGATCAAATGTGGCGTATTTCAGAAATAATCCAAACTAAATGCATAACTTGCATAACAAATAAACGAAGTCATCTGGAAAATTTTAAAAAAATCACAAAATTCATCAATATATTAGATAGAACCCAACAAAATAATTGAACATGACGCAACGTTGAAATAGATGACGGAGTCAGAAGCAATCAGACATAGACACGGCTGAATTAGACGTCGGCGTAAGCTCCAGTCAAAGGTTAACGTAAGGCAAGAAGTTACCTACATACTCGCCTACATAGCACATCTGCTGGCAGACAACACTTCACACGTTAATTTCACCACGAACCAGCATCACAAGTTTATGCTAGGATTAACAGACAACGTGAAGTACCTATGTGTAGAACGCAAAACAGATGGCAGTAATTAAGATACCTATGATAGTCACTTTCGTTTGTATTACGCCTTTCAGGTTTTTGTGGCTGATACAACCTCATAAATATCGGTTTTCTGAAAATTTTGGCTTTCGTGTTGCTATTTTCTATCGCTATTCTAAATATTTTACTCAGAATGATGAATGCCTCTTTCTAAATGAAAGTACATCTGTAGCGTTACATATATTCGAAGCTACATACGTAATATCCTACTATTTTCCTTCTTCCTACATACATACTATCACGTCTCTTCCCCGGAGGGGTAGGCAGAGACAAGTAATTGCGATGAGACACGTTCCTGACAATACAACCTTTGCCTCATCCACAGTCATACATCGATTCATGCATGCGCGCTGGTTACGGGTGCTCTGAATTTTCCCTTTCCGTAAAAGGTTACTTATTTGGTCATGGTATGTTCGCCTAGGTCCTAGGCGAACATAGGCAGACAACCTACTAGGGCATTAATTCCATGTTCGCTTTACACATTGGTTTGGTCATTCTCTCTCCGTACATTCTCTCCATGTGTCCAACCAAGCCATCTAAGCATACTTCTCAATAATTGTCGCTAAGTCTTCTTTCAATCAACATTGATCTCTTACACATTCATTCTTCACTCTATCATTCAAAGATACATACATACATAGCGTCACGCCTGTTTCCCAGTGGAGTAGGCAGAGACAACGGATCTCCACGTGCCACGATCCTAACATACCTCTGCCGCTTCTTGCACTCTCATCATGTTCTTCATACATGCTCGTCGGTTACGGGTACTGCGCACTTGCCCCTTTTGTATATTTGTATATCATTTAAAGATCGACCACATATTTTTCTCAATGTCCGCATTTCCTTCTTTATCTTTACAGGAAGTTCTCTTCAGAAACTTAAGTTCTACGATCGGCGTTTTGCATATCCTACATTCACCAAAGTAGCATTCTTTATATGTTTGTGTGTTTATATGTTTATCGTTCCTTCTTTCATCTACTATGGCATCAGACGTTCAATCAAAAAATCCGGTTTATCATAAATCACAATGATGCGGGCTCTTTGGTATGTATGGTTTAGTGTTGAAATTATCCTGGCGTGCGGGAGCGGCAGGATGAGTAATGTTAGCTACGGTGTCTGCTCTAGGAGTGAGTGACTAATCGGAAACATAAGAGCAATGTTCCGCATTCTCCGACAGGTTCTAGTCTACTACTTTACTACTCAGATTATGTAGGTGACTGATATATGCGCATACGCACCTTCGAGGGTAATCATTGTCTATCTGTTTTTTTTTTATGGAAACTGACACGGATGGCTACATCACCTAATGCACCAGTTCTTCTGGTACCAGTGATGTCAGCC
>WYDE02087300.1:0-11804 GCA_009867175.2 Adela reaumurella
GCCGTTTGACGGAGACATCGGATCGACCATATACACAGACGCCACCCTTGGATACAAATCTCTCGAAGAGACTGTATCCAGGTATGTCAAGGTCCGTAGTGTATTGGGCGACCTGAGTCTCCGTCAAAAACAAAAGATGTGGTTTGGCTGCCTGAAGATGTTGGGCGACAGCAGTAAGATTGGCACGTAGACCGCAAATGTTGGCCAGGTCTACTTTGAAATGTCTGGGAGACGTGGGTGTCGCACTTAAAACGGTGAATTTTTTTTTTAGTTTCGGCATATTTATTTGATTTGGGGGGGAGGGAATAGATGTAGCAAGCAAGAAAATATTTGGAAAGCGGTAATATGGGGAATCGTGTGAAAGCCATGGTAAATCCTTGGCTATTGGACAAATCTTGTGAATTTTACGCATCATTTGTTTGATCCAAAATTTTAGAGTTGACTTTGGTGTGGGAAACAGGTGAATGATAGTTCTCAAATTCATGAGCTTAAAATGTCCACCTACTTGGCCTCTTCGAGCCTCGTCCTGACGGAAGCCAGTTCGTCCTTCAGCTGGTTGATGTTGGTTCTGTCCTGCTCGGAGCGCGCCTGCGAATCTCTCTTCATGCGCTCCACGTTGCCTTGCTCAGTGTCGAGGGCACGCCTCACCTCTTCCAGACGCTCCAGTAGAGCCTGCTGCTCGTGATGGGCTGCAAAATAAATTAGTAACACATTTTATGGTTTGTAATTATCTATTCATTAATCAGACCTTTTAACAATACGATTCCAGTATATATAACTGTATTGTATAATCCAATGTACTGCAGAGATTATTCAATGCAGTTCTGGAAAATGGTGTCGCCCCCACTGCATGGCGCAACAGTGTAGTTGTCAGGGATAGGATGAAGTTAAAAACTATCTGCCTATTTCCCTTCCAAGCTATGTCTACAAAGTCTTTTCGAGAGTTATCACGAGTCGATTGATGCAGGGGTTAGACAAGTAGCAACCTCACGAACATGCTGGGTTCAGGAAGGGATTCGGAACCTTGGATTACATCCTGACTGTAAGACAGGTGATCCAAAAGTGTAACGAGTACAACAAGCCAATATTCCTTGCTCTTGTAGTCTACGAGAAGGCATTCGACTCAGTTGAAAAGTTGGCTGTCGAAAACTTCCTCCTTAGATGCAGAGTCGACCACCGATATGTCAAGATCGGCGATAATGACTGTGAGACTCCACGATAACACCCGCGCCATCCCACTTGAAAAGGGGAGTGGGACAAGGGGATGTGATCTCACCCAAGCTCTTTTCAAAGCACTAGAAGGCGTGTTCGAGATGTTAGAGTGGGAGAAAATGGGTATCAATATCAATGGAGAATTTGTCAGTCATCTTCGTTTCGCTGATGACATTGTATTTCTCGCTCACTCCTGGAATCAGCTTCAGAAGATGCTCAGCGACCTCTATGAGGCTTCGTCGAGGGTCGGTCTAAAGATGAGCCGGGATAAAACCCAAGTCATCTCTTGAACAAAGGTTATGTGTGGAGGGCAAATAATCATCAATGCGAAACAATCAAACAAGTTTAGAAGTATGTTTACCTCGGCCAAATACTTCAGCTAGATCGACAAGGCCTACTCAAGGAGATAAAGACGCATTCTACTGGGTTGGGCTGCCTTTGGAAAACTGAAATTTGTGCTAAAATCTGTGTTGTTGCAAATTTTCAGCCAATAAGTGCGTCATGACGTACTGATGTGAAACGTGGGCTCTAACGGCCGGCATAGCGCACAAGTTCCGTGTCGCCCAGTGAGCCATGAATCGAGCCATGCTGGGAATATGGCTACTAGATAAGGTGCGAAACGAATGAATTGGCCAGGCAGCGAAGTAGTAACCGTTATTGTACAACGGGACGCAAAGCTAAAATGGCAGTGACACGTGAGCCACAGGTGAGGGCCGTTGGAGCAAGATTGTCCTACAATGGCGACCTTGGACAGGGAAGGTAAGTGTGGGAAGACCACCCGCCAGGTGGGACGAGGACGTCAGGTAAAACGCGGGCAAACGATGGGTTCATGTTGCCGAGTGCCGGGAGGATTGGAAACAAACTTGAGAGGCGCATGTTCAGCAGTGGACGGTTAAACGCTGATGATGATGATGATGATTGCATAATCCTGTAATTTACACTTTTCTGGATTCTGGAGTCGCCATCTTCATCAATCATCCTGTTTGAAGTGATGTTTGTCCTTGTCCGCCCTCAGCATGGTATCGTCGTGCTGCAGCGCTATTGCCTCCCTGCTTTCTTGCCTCTTCCTCTTTTTGTCTCTCGCGGTCGCATGGCTAGCCCGCTACTCATTCGTCAGAGTAGTGATCCTCTGCTGTAGTTTAACATGATGTAATGATAAAGTTTTACCCATGAGCAACGCCTGCTGTTTGTCGTTCTCCGCCCTCAGCATGGCCTCGTCGTGCTGCAGTGCTAGTGCCTCCCTGCTCGCTCGCAGCTTCCGCTCCTTCTCCCTTGCGGCCGCCTCGCTAGCCTCCTTCTCGCTTGTTAGGGCAGCGATCGTCTGTTGTAGTTTCTGCTCGAGGGTTTGCCGAATTGATTCCTGAAAATTGTAATAGTAATCAAATCTGTTATTCATAATAGTGTTTTCATCTCTACAGTTATGTGTGGCAGTGAGTGCTGGTATGGCAAAAGCACTACAAATTGGTTATCATCTGCTAGTACTTGTCTTTTTGCGTTACTTACTTACTTACTTACGTTGCGCTGTTCGCCCATCTTCTTCTCACTCATCTCCAGGTCTTTGCTCATGAGGGCTATCTGTACTGCAAGAGAAAGTTTAAGTGTACCTTTTCCTCGCTGAGCTTCCTGATGTTCTCGGTGCTGGTCTTGCTGAGGTTGGTGATCATCTGCTGGTACTCGGCCTCCTTTTTGCCCGACTGCTGGGTCATGGTGTTACGCTGCTCGCGCATCTTCTTCTCGCTCGCCTCCAGGTCCTTGTTCAGACGGGCTATTTGTCCTGCAAGGCGAAGTGGAGTGTTACATTTCGTTGGTTTTGTTGTTCTGTGATTCAAGTATATAGCAACAAATTTAAAGATTCCGAATTCCGCATGCAACATTACATAAATGGTCAAAAATATGAATTCCTTTCTGCTGTTTTGTCTGGAAACAGGATGAAGGTTTCAAGGAATCAAATCCGGCACGCCATGGTGTACTAACGATACAACTTATTCCCTTACTAGCAAACCTAAGACTATAAAAATATATGAAATCGTGCGGTTGTGGCGGCCCACACGCCTGCTGCTAATAAATTTCTTTTTGTGACCTATGCGGCTCCAGCGGCCCCTATCCAGCCATGTATGGCCGATGCTTGGCCGCGGGCGGCCCACATGGCCTGCTGCACTGGAAAACATCAAAGTATGGGTTGCAGTCAAGAGTGTTAAAGTTTCTCGAATATTCCAGAGTTTTCCGAATATTCCAGAAGTTTCTAAAAAATTCTATATTAATTTGTTCCCTAAGGTACCAGATATTCCAGAAATTTGCTGAAAATTCCAGAAGCTTAAAACGTTGCAGATTATTCTAATTCCAAAACTTAAAGAATGTTCCATAAGTTTGCTAATTATTCCAGAAATTTCTAAAACGGTCATATGATCTGAAACGTTTCCAGAATGTTTCTTTCCAGAAGTGCATCAGAATTATCCAGTTGCCAGAATGTTCCACAATTCATATTCTCCATTTACAATGAATAAATTTAAGGAGAATAATGCTCGTTCGCCAACACGCGATCTGGTGCACTAGTTAAAGTAAAATATTAAAAATAAAAACGAGTGCACAAAAGTCAAATATCTTCATCAGATTCACTAGGTTGAAGGTTTCATGTGTTCCAGGAAACTTTACTATGTTAGTGTAATTGTTCACATCGGTTCAGATCTGTCAGTGCTATAAAAAAATGTTCACCTTTGAGTTGCTCCTGAGTAACGAGAGTCTCTTGCAGCTGTTGTTCCAGCTTGCACCGCTTGCTGTCGACGTCCTCCAGCATGTTAGTAGTATCAAACAGCACTGCTTCCAGAGCGTCCTTCTCGCTGCGAACGCCGCTCAGTTGCTCGTTCAGATGGGCCTTCTCCTTTTCTAGACTGTCGATAAGGATCTGGAAGGGATGTTTCGACGTTTATGTAGATAAAACGGTCATGTAGAACAGTGGTTCCCAAAATTTTATGGTCAAATGACTTTTTGTTTTCTTTAAAAAAATAAAAATAAAAATTATTTGGCAAGCGAAGCGAGCAGAAAATATCTCGTTTTTTTAAATACTTTTTTTACATAATTTCTAATGTAGTCACTAGTGGTCAAAAGGCTGCAAAAATAATTGTCTTGTATGGGTACCCAATTTTGTTCTCTTTATTTCATTTATATTAGGTCTATGAAATTGGAGATCTATATGAAATTTTAAAATATAAAATTTTTTTGTTATTTTTTTTTAATTTAGCTATTCAAAGTACTGGCCCAAATTATCTATAAAATCATGCCATTTTAATGGCAGTTTGTTTATTCCTTTACTGTAGAAGTCTGCTGGACGAGAGGCGATGAAGTCGGCGAAAGCCTTCTGTACTGCCTCTCGCGTGTTGAATTTTTCAGACTTAAAAAACTGTATAAATTTTGAAAAAAGTAGAAATCTGTTGGGGCAAGGTCCGGTAAGTACGGTAGGTTACGGAGACCTTCCAGCTGTAACTCTTGTAGCTTTGTGATGGTCTGTTGATGTCTATTTTGACACTAACTCCAAATCCCGCAGCAAGCTTAGCCTTAGATTGAGTTGGATCAGCTTCCACTATCACCTTCAATTCGTCGTTGTCGACAATAGTTACCGGCCGACTGCAAGGCTCGTTCTTCAACTCAAAATTTCCAGATCTAAAACGATTGAACCCATAATGCACCGTGTTCATGCAACTAGTGTTAGGCCCGTACAAGTCGTTAATGTTTCGTGTTGTTTGCGCAGCGGTATTTCCACGTAGGAACTCATAATATTCGAAAATTGTACGAATTTTCACTTTATCCATGGCACCACAATACCACAATTTCACAAAAACACTATATAAAAACAAATGACTGAATTTGAAATTACAAGATCATGGTTATCAAATAATATTTGAATTTTCGAATTACGCGTCAATCCACAGATAATTAATTCTGAAAATGCTAGTTTTAAATATCTCCAATTTCATAGGGAAAGACCTATTATTATTTGATGTTATAGCAGCCACAGTCCTACACACTCTGTGAAAATTTCAAGTGTCTACGTATTATGGTTCAAAAGATAAAACCCTGTGACACACGGACAGACAGCGGAGGCTTATTAATTGAGTCTCGTTGGCACCCTTTGGGTATGGAACCCTAAAACAGTTACAAAGATAGCTCATGCGTACCTTTTGTGGCAGAGGTATTTGATTTATTTGTTTATTATTATATAGCTAGATGAGACAGTTCTGAGGAGTTCCGTGTTGTAATAAATTTTGTATTTTCACAGAATTTTGGTATGGGAAACAAACAGAAATAGCAAAGTTTTTAATTTGAATAATCTCACCTGTTTCTCCTCGCCGCTCTTCACGAGTTCCTCTAGCGACCTGTTGATCCTGGAGTTGGTCTCGTTGGCTTGCTCCAGGCGCTGCTGTAGTCGGATGATCTCTTCGTTTAGAGTGTCCTTCTTGCGCGCCATCGCTGTCAGCTGTGAGCTCAGCTCTCCGCGCTCCCTGCAGTAACAAAGTTTAGGTTTTTTTATGGAAACTGACATGGAAGGCTACATCACCTAATGCGCCAGTTTTTTTGTACCAATGGTGTCAGCCTAAACACCTCGGTGAATTAGGTAGGTGCCATGTCAGCGCTTCCCTCAATTCGAGCCGGCTACACTAAACTGGACGGAAAACACAAACAATTTTTCATAGCCGCTTCGGTGTAGGTGTTTTTATTTATCAAGAAGGCATACATACATACAATCATAAGGGATACATACACACATACCATCACGCCTCTTCCCTGGAGGGGTAGGCAAAGACAATTGATCGCCATATGACACGTTCCTGACATACGTTAGTTGCTTCATCCACTATCATACATCGCTTCATACATGCTCGTCGGTTACGGGGCTGCGAACTTGCAAGAAGACAACCATTAAATACGTTAAATATATACTGGTCTTCACATAGATTTCATTGTTTATTTTTTACCTCATAACTTGACGCAAGTCAAGCTCCACTTTCTCCCTCTCGCCCTCGAGGAACTTGATCTTCTCGTTCAGCGAGGCCTTGTCCGACTCCAGGTCCAGCCGGTTCTGCTCCGCAGCCAGCAGCTCCTTGCGCAGGGAGTTCAGGTCCCCTTGCTGGTCGGAGCTCTGGCTGGAGATGGCTGACTTTTCCTCTTCCAGCTGTAATGAAAGGCGCAGTTCAGATTGTTACTAGCTCGAAGCTCTTAGACAGAAAATCAAAACAACACCTCAAAATGGTACAGTGGCACTGTCCACTAGTTGTTTAACCTCTCATACGCCGCGGTGTGCCCGATGCATATTTGTGCTGATGCGTTGTGGGCACACACCCAGTGCCCACGAATACCGCGAAGTTTGAATGACCATAGGACGATAACTAGTCGCCTTTCTAGTGTGAAGTTAGGTAAAAATCTTGTGGCAAGGTCTGTAGCCTTGATATAGCCGTCAAAATTATTTTTCCTAGAACAAATATTTTTGAACAAACATTTAGTACTGCGGCAACCGTTACATTTTCGTTTTCGTGAGTGGGCGTGGTTCGGTGAAAAAAATTGTTAAAAAAGAAAAGCAGCAGCTATTTGGTATTCAAAGCATAATGAAACAGCAATTACAGTGAAACGATTAAGATATCTTCTAAATAAAAGGTAAGAAGTATCAGTTTATACACTATTTTAGAAAATTTTATGCAGATTCCGGTGATGTATAACACTATACGGAGGTCTACAGGGTTTTCTCATGAAAAACAAGAAATTCTAAACCTCTTCGAAATTTCGTTAAAATCCGAAAAACGTCCGACGATCAACAGACACGGCTTAAGGCCCAAGTTTGAGAGGTTATCCAGGTTGAAGATTTCATCCCTGTGTCCCAGAAAACTTTACTATGTTAGTGCAGTCTGTATTTCATAAAGTTGCCCATGCTGCTTGTTTTCACAAAAACCTGGGAGGTACTTACTTTCTTATTGTCTTCTTGTAATTTCTTCTTGTCGACCTCTAACGCTCTTATAGCAGCCTCCAGTTTGTCGGCGAGTACCTGCAGGTCACTCCTCTCCAATATTGTTCTCTCTAGATCTATTTCCAGGTCACCTATGGAAAAGATATTCGTAGGTAGTCGTTCATATAATAATAAAAAAACAAAGTTGAAAAAAAAAACCAGTTTTCAGGTTTTTTTCAACTGGTAATTTTAATTGGTTTTTCAATCATACTCTCTATAATCACAATGTTGCAACACTGTAACACTCACTCCTATGTTTCTCCATCTGCGACAGCAGAGCGTCCGCCTCTATCTTCTGCTGATCGAGTAGATCTCGGGACAGTGCGGTCTTGTTCAGCTCCTCGCGAACTGTCACCAGCTCCGAGCGGAGGCGAGACCCTCGCTCCTCTTCAGATCTGCAAATATGACGGAAAGGTGATTGAGAATTATTTAGCTACCAGCCGTAATTTTTTAAATTAAGACAGTCCTAAAAGTATCCCATAAGATCATCCTAAAAAGTGTTTGAACACAAAATAATCCTAAAAGTGTTTCTTCAGTTTTTCGGTTATAATATGGCATAGACATTCGCTGGATTTTTTTTGGATTTGGAGAAAAGTAACTATTTTACTTTTTTGACATTACTATTATGAAAAGAGTGGTGGGTCATATGGCTCGAGATGTCACATTATTGAAAAATTGGAAATATTGATGAAATTCAAAATATATAAAGTTGTTGATTTCTTGTAATAATTTGGGACTGCGCAAATTGAGTATGTAATAGTAGTAAATTTAGTAGCAGTGCTATGAGAATTCAGACTAAAAGTTGGGGGGTTTGGAGCCTTAACCCCAATTCATTTCTTCGAACCCGCATTCCTGCATTCCATTCCTTTCGTATCGCTTATTGTACTGTACTACCCGTTTCATCGAACTAATTATTCCCATCACCGAAAGGTTGCCTGGAAGAAAACGCCTTAGGTGTTAAGTCCGCCTTTGCACTGTATTTGTTTCTTTTTCATTTTCCTGTATGTTATGTCTTTTGTGCAATAAAGAATCTATCTGTCTATTTATCTATCCTGCCAAGCCTCACTGACACGCTGGGAAAGTCCAGATCTTCGCTCCACCACCTGCTGTCATATATGGTGAGACTATTCCAGAGTCCTTTATTCTTGAAGATCTAAGCAAATTTTGGGCCCGATTTTGATAGGCTTTCTAGAATTTAGAATAGCGGTCTATGACAGCGGGCGCCATACGGACAGAAAGATCTTCGGTGAGTGTTGACTAATTTGGTTAAATTTTTAGGTTTTGCTTTAAATATTTTTAGCTGAACTGGGTTTGAACCTTTCAGCACCTCCTGTCCAGAATAGCTTGGGACTGAGTGGTGGTGGCAGAGCTCCTCGAGACATTTAATCGCGTCATCAGTGTTTGAAAATAAAATCGTCCTAAGTTTTTGAAAATAGTCCTAAAAGTGTTTGAAAATAAGGTCGTCCTGAAAATGTTTAAAAATAAGATTGCCTTAAAAGTTTTTGAAAATAAGATCGTACTAAAAGGGATTGAAAATAAGATCATCCTAAAAGTGTTTACCTAAGTATGGACTCCCTGTTAGCCGCCTCCCTGTGCAGATGGTCCACCTCTCCCTGAAGAGATCTCTTCTCCACCTCGAGGGTTTCCACAGCCTTCTCCAGTCGGCAGTTTGTCTTCTGTAACTTCTCGTAGTCTGATGTCAGGGACTCCACCTGGTATCATGTATGAAACATTGAGTAAACAATACAGTTTCTTGTGTATGGCAGAAGAGGCGCGAAAGTAGAATAAATGCGGTTGAAATGAAGTCATTGAGAACAACATCCTTCGAAAGACAGGTTGACTAGAAAACATAAGACAAATATGGATTGAAAGAACGCTTAGTGATAAGATAAACAAATGCTTAGATGCTTTGCAGACATAGAATGGATGGTGATAGAATGATCAAGTTTAAGAAAAATAGATGGCCTATACAAAATGATGAACAGAGAATTTACCATAGCGTTGATCTCTACGCGATTGCGTTCCAAGTTGTTCTTGTCCGATCTCAAGCTCTCCATAGATTTCTGCATTGTTTCCTTCTCCTGGAGTAACTGGTTCAAATCCGCGTTGGCTTGGTCCAATTTCACTGTAGGATATATTACAATGTTTTGTTTATTTTTTAATAGCTTTTACCCGCGACGTTGTCTGCGGAGCGCATGATTTAACCGGAATAACTTGAATAATGTACCATTAAGAATAACACAACCCCTATTCCTACTTCTAAACCTATTCACACTTCTATCAGTTCACTACACCTACCCCTACCCATACTCTTACTTCTATTACCCCGGCAAGACCCGTTGTCCTGTCCAAATTTCAAACACTATCAGCTGTCAAATGTCATTCGTGCATATAGTAGCCTAAATCCCATAGAAAAAAACACTCAGTTTTGCCCTAATTTTCCAATGTTCAGGCAAACTTTTGCAATTTTTATTTTCTTAAGGTAACCCTTCTTCACACGTACTTATGCCAAGTACGTGTGAAGGATTGCCAATTCGGTTAAGCCGTTCTCAAGTTATGAGGTTACCAACGAACGGCATTTCATTTGTATTTATACACGATGTTAAGCTTTCGGTTAGACATCTTTGAAGGGATTCAGTATCTCATACAGGTCGGTTAACAAGTTCACAGTACTCACACCAATGCAATTTTATTATTCAGTATGTTTAAAGAAATCCAAAATAACCTTGAAGCTGCGGAGCAAAACGGACACCCGCGCGGCGTTGCGCAGACCTTTACTTAATAAATTTTCTATAAAAAGGAACAGATAATGTTACCTATTCGGAATCTGTGATCAATGTGCAAAGTTTTAAAACTTTGCAAATTGTTTACGTTGGAGTTTACGTACTTAAAAATAACTGAAAAAGTACATCGAGGATATTTTAAAAATCTATACTTATAATGAAGCGAAAAGGTGGGCGGGGCGTCATTCATATGTGGTTATGTATGTATGTACTGTACCGTGTGGAGCCGGTACTTAAAAGAATGGCCCCACTGCATCTCTTCCCATGCATGATCGTAAAAGGCGACTAAGTGATAAGGACAAGATGCCATGCTAAAGGGCGACAGGCTCGCCACCTCTCACCTTGGCCCATTGGCACTTCTACCCATTCATGCAGTAAGTGGGTCTTAGTGCCTTACATGCTGCTTGATATCTTGTCCGAATACCATGCAAAGTGTGGTGGTCGGTATTGTGCTGTAATTTACCAGAGTTCTTGCAGCACAACACCGATTGCTCTGCTTACCCCGATTGTCGGGATTCAGCCTGAGTGATATGTATGTAAGTATAGTATTGTTTGAATCCTTCAATTTGTTCTGAAGGACTTTATAATCCGACGGCCTGTTGTGCTGATTTAATATGCATCTTGGCCAAATACTTTGTTGAACGCCGTGTTGATGAGTTGGTTGGTGCAGTTTATGAGAATTTAAGTTTCTATGATTAGTCGTTTTAAAGTTCACAGTTTAAAAGGTCACAGTCACAGTCCTCATGGTCTCTCTGTTTAAGCGTACGGTTGCCTAAGCAGGCAAAATTATAGTAATGCTAAGCAGGGTTAAGATTGGCCGGGCGGTGTGTCAGATTGGCCGAACGGGCAAGAGCACGCCTCTCAAGCGGGAGGTGAGGGTTCGATACCCACTGCGAGCACAATATTTACCTACTTTAGAATTTGTGCTAAATGGCCGCTGACACTCCGGTGAAGGAAGACATTGTGAGGAAAGCCACTTCCAAGCCGGTTGGTCACCGTAAAAGTGTACGGCTAAATTATAATGTAAATGAGAGAGGCCTGTACCCAGCAGTGGGGCGAATAAAATGGCTGCAAAATAAGCAGCAGGGGTGTAATTCTACGAGCTTTGCGTACAACGCCCGGATACTGAAACCGTCTCATCGGTATTCACGGAACTTAGGTGAGACCTCCCGAAACACATATTAATTTTGTCTGTCGACGATCACACATTCTATTCACGCTTTACACGTGTTACTTTGTCATTGTGCCTATGTTTTGTTTTGGTTTAAACAGGACAAATTCGCACTTCTAGCAACTGTATTTCATAGGTTACTTAGCCAATTTTTATGACATAGGACTTCCGGGCTGGATTAATATCTGTCATTATTATAAATGGCAATTATGTAAACATCGATCGAACCCATGTTTCAATACATGAGTTGCGTATAAAACCTATGAAGTGTAGTTTCGATTACAGTTTTAGGAGGACCAACGGAACCCGAATGTAGCTGAAGTTGTATTCGGTATTCGTATGGGTCTTTGAGACTTAGCATGTTAGGACATAGTGACTTTGGGACTTGAGAGAGAATGAGAGATAAAGAGATAGAGAGAGAGAGGGAGAGAGCAAGAGAGGGAGATAGAGAGGGAGAGAGCAAGAGAGGGAGATAGAGAGGGAGAGGGAGAGAGAGAGAGATAGATGGAGAGAGAGAGAGGGAGAGGGAGAGAGAGAGAGAGGGATAGAGCAAGAGAGTGAGATAGAGAGAGAGAGAGAGAGAGAGAGAGAGAGAGAGATATAGAGAGAGAGAGAGAGAGAGAGAGAGAGAGAGAGAGAGGGAGGG
>WYDE02087411.1:0-11802 GCA_009867175.2 Adela reaumurella
AGAAGAAGAAATGACATTTTCTTCAGTCTCTGATGAGAGCTCATCCGCAATGCATTTGAAGTGAGTTTATTAATTTTCCCCGCGTTTCATTGTGAGTGTGTTGAATATTTTATAATGCCGCGCTGCCGCACTACCCTCTCATCGCAAGCCGCTCCATGCTTGGTCCTTCGATCCTGGATATCCTGAACCTACGGAATCCTGCTCCGCAACTCCGCTCCGCTTCAATCAAGTACAATTTCACTACAGTACACCCACTCTACATATATCGCTATACCGCTACCGCAAATCGCTTCATTTTCATTCGCATAATCTGTAGAAATATTAATTTGAAAAAATTTTAAATATAAAAAAAAAATTCAATTTTTTCTACAACTCGCATAATAGACCTTACGTAGTGAACATAAGTCAACTTGTCTATTGTTTATGTCATTACTATTTTCTCGAAATATTTTTCATTGTGTTGTATTTTGTTTTATGCATTCCAATTTTCAAAAAAAATTCTGACTTGAAGTGAGATGTCAATTTAATTACATTTTTATTACTGACACTTTAATTTTTATTTGACTTTTTTATGGAATGAATGTTTATTTACTTTTTGTTCCTTTAGCCTCTCTGTATTACATGTTTAATCATTGAAACCCGCAAAGATACTTTAATATTATAGAAATGCCTAAATCGGAGAAAGCTGAATCAGCTCGTATCTGTGTACTCGAAGGTTTGAGCCAAAGTTTATTTGGAGTGCTTCAAAAATGTTATGACGCGAGCAAACTAGAAAAACCAGATGAAGTGTTTTCCTTTCTGGCTAGTTTGGAGTCGCTAGAGAAAACTAGAGAGAAATTCAACAAAACTATTGAAGATCTAAATTTTGAACGCGCTTCAGCTAATGTAGATTTTATTCCCGATTTCAAGGCAATGGAAGCTTTCGACGAAATGTATTGTTTAGTACGAGCAAAAGAAAGGCAGATACGAGATCAGAACCCTACGTCTAAACAGAGCCTGCATCCATCGCACTCGAACGCGTATTCTTTTCCAAAAGTGGAATTGCCGCCTCTCCGCATACAAACATTCAACGGTGATCCCAATATGTGGAGTATATTTTACGAAAATTTTAAATCTCTTATTCACAACAACGAGAAACTCAGTGACGCACAGAAGGTTCAATACTTGACCGGCCACCTGAGTCATAAGGCATTATCCATCTGTGCGGGCATTACTCCTTCCGCTAGTAACTACCACATTATCTGGAATACCTTGGTTGATAAATACCAAGATAAGAGGCAACTGGCTTCAACCTACCTCGATCAGATGATCCAGTTCAAACCATTTACCCTCGCAACAAGTAACGCCCTCGATGCGTTCTTGGAAAAATTCTGCTCAGCCGTCGCTGCGCTGAAGCATTTGAACATATCCGATTTATCTGACTTTATCGTCACGCATATTGCTTTAAGCAAACTTGACTTCGACACGCTCAAGTCTTTCGAACAATCGTCGGGAACCGATATACCCACATTTTCGTCTCTACATAGGTTCATCTTGGATCATTCCAAGTTGCTATCCCGCACTGCGAAGAAACAACCTGCTACCTTTCAAAGCAAACCGCAAGTCACACCCGCTACACCCACATTAAAAAATAAACCGCACAATTCTTTCTTCACAGAAGAGACACAAAACGATTCTTGTATCGTTTGCAAAAACCCGCGACATCAGTTGTATAAATGCGACGACTTCATGAAGCTGTCCGTTCCTGACCGCTACGAACTCATCAAGAAAAACAATTGTTGTACAAACTGTCTAGGTTTCCACAAAGTTCAGAAATGCAAATCACGAGGTTCGTGCTTCTCCTGTGGAAAACACCATCACACTGCATTACATCTAGACAAACACTCCAAGCCTGACGTCTCTCCGCCCATAGCTGCAAAGGACGCTTTAACCGCCGCTTCTTCCTCTCTCCCACCTCGTGCAGACACTATGACTGCCGTTACTGATCATTTGCTGCCTGATGTGAGCCTTTCATCATCGGCAGCTGAAAAGAAAGGTTTTGTATCTGTACTACCAACAGCAGTCGTTGCTGTAGAAAATATTTTTGGCGAAAAAATGGACATCCGAGTGTTGCTCGATAGCGCTTCTACTGTGAACCTCGTAACTGAAAATTGTTGTAGTCGTCTTGGTTTGAAGGTATCCCGCGTTCCTTCATCCGTTACAGGAGTCGGAGAAGTTACTCGCCCAATTAAGGGTGAGACGAATATTAAATTCCGCTCTATATTCGAAGCCCACGAGATACATTCCGTTCAAGCCCTCGTTATGGATCGCATAACACCGAAGCTGCCAGTCGCCGAGCTGTGCACTGCAGACTTAGAAATTCTCAACAACTTGCCTATGGCAGACAAGAACTTCTATGTTCCTGGAGACATAGACTGTCTTTTGGGAGGTGACGCGTTCATTCTTCTCCTAAGTAATAACAAAATTCCCATTCCAGGTACATCAGTATACGCTTTAGAAACTTCGCTTGGATATGTGGTAATGGGAAGATGCGAGGTAGCCGAGACACCCAGACATGTCGATTTCAGCTCGCTGAGCGTCTTCTGCGAGCAGTCACTTGAAGTGTTGCTGAAGAAATTCTGGGAACTCGAAAGCGTACCGGTCATCACCCACTTAAGCCCCGAAGAGAAGGAATGCGAACAACTGTTCGTAGAGAAGCACTCGCGAGATGAATCAGGCCGCTATAAGGTACTACTTCCTTTTAAGGAAGATCCGCAAACAGAATTGGGCAACTCATTACTAGTTGCACGCCGCCGCTATATGAATTTGGAGAAGAGACTAGACAGTCAACCAAAATTACGCGAGGGTTACAACGCTACGATATCTGACTACATAGACAATGGATATCTCTCACTCGTCAAGGAAATTCAAACAGACAGCACAAATTATTTCATGCCTCACAGTGCTGTATACCGCGAAGACAAAACTACTTCAAAAATAAGAGTAGTCATAGATGCAAGTAGCAAGTCGTCTAGTGGCAAGTCGCTGAACGACATCCTACATGGTGGTGCTAATCTGCAGACGAACATCTTTAATCTACTTATAGATCTCAGACTGTTTCCTGTGGCACTCTCCGCAGACATAGAGAAAATGTTCTTTCAAGTCAATGTCACTGAAGAACACCGCAAGTTCCAATGCATACTCTTCCGATTTAATTCAAGTGACCCGCTACAAGTCTACCAATTCAATAAGGTCTCATTTGGCACAAAATCTTCGCCCTTCCTCGCAATGCGTGTCATTCGACAATTGGCGCTAGATGAAGGAGAAAATTACCCGCTGGCTGCAAAGTTTGTACCAAAAAACCTATACATGGACGATTTTATTGCATCCGTAGAATCAACAGAGAAAGCGAAAGAGCTGTACATGGACTTAGTAGCAATGTTTAAGGCAGGTGGGTTTAATTTAACGAAATGGTTATCCAATTCCCACGAACTGAACAATGCAATCCCGCAAACAAACCGCGAGTCAAAAGTAATCGACTTTGATGCAGATTCTCACGCAAAAATAGTAGGACTCCGATGGAAACCGCTCGAAGATATTTTCTTCTTCGAATCGCTCACAAAAGCGACACCCTTGGGTGGAGTATGCACAAAACGCAGCATACTCTCTACTGCCGCACAGTACTATGATCCTCTTGGGTTGATATGTCCTGTAGTGGCATATCTGAAACTTCTCGTCCAAGATTGTTGGAAATTAACTCTTGACTGGGATGAACCTGTTCCCGAGCAAATACAGAAACGTTGGTTAGCGTTTCAAATGGAATTTGATGATCTAGATAACATAAAAATACCGCGTCATGTAGGAGCATCCCGCGATTCTCATCTCGCTATAGTAGGTTTCGCTGATAGCAGCGAGAAATGCTACGGAGCTAGCATTTATTTGAGATCTAGCAAGGATAAGAACTCATCCGGCCAAGTCAGATTGCTCTGTGCCAAGAGCAAGTTAGCTCCGCTTGCTAATAAGTCTCTTCCGCGACTCGAACTTTGTGCCTGTCTCTTGCTCGCAAGACTCATCAAGTCCGTGTGCGAAGTTTTGAGTTCTCGTTGCATTGTGCACGAAACTCATGTATTTACAGATTCAACGATCGCTCTTTCTTGGATCTGTTCCCCTCCATATCGCTGGCACACCTTTGTAGCGAACCGCACCTCCGCCATACAGGAAATACTCCCCGCAAAGCACTGGCGTCACGTTGCAAGTGCGGATAACCCTAGTGATATAATTTCACGTCCTACTACGCCTCGAAAGTTAGTCGATAACAATCTATGGTTCCATGGTCCCAACTGGATCACTTGGCCGACCAGTCAGTGGCTGAATGGCGAGTACGTAATCGATCAAAATGCGGAGTTACCCGAAGCAAAGAAGCTCTGCGCATTACCAATTATAAACCAACAACCAACGCATCTACTATATGACATAGCTAACCGCGTCTCAAACTGGTCGAAGCTACTTCGTACCATGGTATATGTACTACGTTTCATCAAGAAACTGAAGTCTAATGGTTGCATTACCACCGCTGATCTGGAATCTGCTGAAACAGAGATCATGAAGCAAGTACAACTATCTCACTTTGAGAATGAGTTGAAACAACTTAAGAAAAACAAAGAATGTTCTCCGCGCATACGCAAACTTAATCCGTTCATACTTGACGAGATTATCAGAGTCGGTGGGCGTCTTTCAAACGCAAATATTGACTACTGTCAAAAACACCCGATTGTGCTACCGCAAAAGGACCGCGTCGTCGAACTACTTATCGACGAGTTTCACCGGAAGAATCTTCACGCCGGTCCTAGTCTCTTACTGTCTTTACTAAGACAGAAGTACTGGATTCTATCCGCAAGAAGTGTCGTACGTCAATGCACACAGAAATGTAATATATGCTATCGTAACCGTCCTCGTTCTGTTGAACCACTCATGGGCCAACAACCCTATCACCGCGTGACAGAACAAATAAAACCATTTTGGAATTCAGGCGTTGATTATGCTGGACCTCTCTATGTAACCCCTCGAAGAGGTCGTGGGATAAAAAGTCACAAATCTTACATTTGTTTGTTTATTTGTCTGGCCACCAAGGCAATACATATAGAATTGGTGTCAGATCTATCAACGGACATGTTCATCGCTGCCTTCAAGCGATTTATCGCAAGGCGAGGCCCAGTCAGCGTGATTCACTCTGATGGAGGTACTAATTTCTTGGGCGCTAAAGGGAGGCTTGAAGAAATCTACACCCTTGTATCATCAAGGAGTTACAACAACGACTTAGTTCGCCAGCTCGCAGATACTCGCATTACCTTCAAAACTCTACCCCCGTACAGCCCGCATATGGCAGGCGTCTGGGAAAGCCAGGTGAAGTGCGTGAAAACTCACCTGTATAGAGTGATCGGATCTCAAATACTGACGTATGAAGAGCTCAACACAGTGTTAATTCAAATTGAAGCACTACTCAATAGTCGTCCGTTGTGTGTATTGAGTTCCGATCCATCGGAACCAGCTGCATTAACGCCAGCTCATTTCTTGCATAATGTACCACTTACCTTCTTACCAGCTGAAGATCACTCTTCCACGCCCATCGAAAAGGTGACTAGACGAGACCTACTTGATAAGATAGTTCAGTCATACTGGAAAAGATGGAACGTGGAATATTTGAATACACTCCAATCTCGTGAAAAGTGGAACACTTCTACTAGACCTATTCAATTGAATAGTATAGTTCTCATTCGTGAAGACAATGTGCCGCCCTTACGATGGCCCCTTGGCATCGTTGAAGAGATTCACCCCGGCAAAGACAACATTATTCGCGTTGTCACGGTTAGGACGGCTACTGGTAGATATAGGAGACCGGTCGTTCGTGTCTGCCCTTTACCTTCTCAATAAGAGTATCAGTAGTTTGTATTTTTTTACTCAGAATCAAAAGTTATGTTGAGTTAAAACGCTTTCATAATACGCGCTCCAGATGAATTGAAGCCTCCGTATGTTGTGTTCGTTTAGTTATATTATAAGAAGATTATAATTATTAATTTATTAATTTAATTTGCAATATCGCTTGGAGTTTCCTCAAACTTTGTTGAATATTAGGATACTTCAAGGCCGGGAGAATGGTTGCGCCACCTCATTAAATTCATAATGCCATCCATAAAACACTATACTGCCGACACAATACGCTAAATAAAAAAGAAGAAGAAATGACATTTTCTTCAGTCTCTGATGAGAGCTCATCCGCAATGCATTTGAAGTGAGTTTATTAATTTTCCCCGCGTTTCATTGTGAGTGTGTTGAATATTTTATAATGCCGCGCTGCCGCACTACCCTCTCATCGCAAGCCGCTCCAACTTATGAGATGTACACATGTTTTTTTCTACTTTCCATTACGGAACTACGTGCCTCTGTATTTTTGGTAGATTTATATTTAACACATATCTGTTGTGGTTACATTGTTCTGTCGGGGCCTTGTTAATAATCCTCAATTGATTTTTCGAGAGGTTTCTGATTTCAAACGTAGTCGATCTTAGTTTTGTAATAGTTGAATTTGTCTAACAGCCCTTGGCCAGAAGAAGGCATAGAGTTCACGACACTGTGGTGCCGTGCGGTGTCGGCGCGCTGCGGGGAGTGGCAGCTGCTTCTGCGCGACTTTCCCCAGCCACTGCTCAGCATGAAGGAACTCAAGCTGTGGGGCACCGTCGCCGGTGCCGAACAAGTCGCGCCACCTAGAGGTGTTTATGCAATCTCTATCAGTTCTAGCATTGTATAGAAATGGTGTATTGTTGATATGACATAATAATATTCACATAAATCATAATTGGTGCTCGGTTAGTAAGGATCAGGGACATTGACTGGGCGCTGTGCGCTAATCGTCTGCATGCAAAATGTAGAAGGTTCTATCCCGTGTTTCAGCTAACATTCAATGTCTGTACACTTCGTACCCGTCTCTCCGATGGGAGGAAAACACAGTGAGGAAACAGTTTCCACCAGTACTGGGTGGTAAAGTTATCCGTCTGGGTCAGTACCACTGTACTGAACGATGTCTAATAACGACTATGTAAAAATAGTTTATGTTTCTCGTCTAGTTCAGTGTAGCTGGCATCCATAACATCATCCATTTCCACAGACCGTGCTGTGTGCCATTTTTACAGGCGGCCGCAAGGAGTTTCCATACTCAACGCCCACTATAGTAGATCAGTAACGTTATATTTGACTTTTTAACATTTCCATGTCAGCAAAAAGTTGAACCAAGTCCAAAGGCTAAATTTTGGGTCTACTAACTGTTTCCAATAAAGCAGTGAGACCAAAGGCTGAGTTACAAAAAGGTCACATAAAGATTGCTTCTCCTGCAGCATACAGAAATGTGACAATAGAGCGAGGGGAGCCATGGGGAGAGTTCACATTCGAAAGAAGCATGATGCCGCTCAAGTTGTTCTACGACCTGTGCTGCGAGATGACCACCTTCAGCTACTCCTTCGGACCTTGCTGGGAGCCCGTTATAGCTCAGTGCAATATAAGTAAGTCTTACAAATAATGAGTCAGTTTTAAAGCTTTAAAGCGATGTGGACAACGTGCCTTGCTGAACGCAAAGTCTAATTATGATTCCGCACCACCAGGGTGTGGCATTGTCTGCCTTCAAATTTTGCGACTTGTATCCTGGGAGTCTTCAAAGGTTATTTTAGTTTTAATAAATTGTATAGTGCAAAAATACTCCATAAATAAGCGGAGTATTCACCATGTCACAGCAGGCCACTAAAAACAGCTGTTATGCATTCCGTATAGAGTCAACTTTGAAAAGATTTATAGAAGTTGTTAAGCAAGTTACTCAATGTTTCTTCTAACTCCTGCAAGAAAAAGTATTCATCAACACTTCCATTCTCAATCTAGTTAAAATATATACATATTGTTTTCATACTTTCAATGAAGTTTAAAGTTGTCAATTTTAGTGAAACTGCGTGTTTCGGACGAGAAATATGTGAAGAACTGTGGCGTTTTCAGCAATAATTTTCTATGTTAAAATTACATAATCTCCTCCTCTACCCACACCTCCGTTATAAAATATATACATATTTTGCAATGGTTATATGCCTAAAAAAAATATTAGCCTGCATTCGAATTTCGACGCAATCTTCCATACAAAGTAGTATGGCGGCGAATCGGGTTTGATTTTCAGTGCTCGTCGCGCGGATTCAAGACAGACCTTGGACGAGAAGATTTGCACAAAATTTTCTTCACAGGGTAATATTTATGTTTGAAATAGATGTACAAATCTCTTATCACAAGGGGTAGCAAACATAGACGTCAGAAAAAAAAACGTGCTGTTTGTGACGTCATCAGTGGATTAAGCTGCCAAAAAAAGAGGTAAAGTTATATGGTATCAGTAAGCTATTCAGAGATAACTGTAATCTCTACTCTGTCTTGCCGACTGTCGGAAATTTAGCCTAACGGTATTTGTATATGTGTGTTACCAGGTTTTGAGCAAGTGTCGCGGCCGTCGCTTGACCCGTCGCTGCCGCTGGCTTGGTGGGACAAGGCGCGCCTGCTCATGCACGGCCGCCTCACCGCCAAATTCAACCGCATGACCTGTCTGCTGCACGTGTCCCTCGATCCTTACAACACCACCGAGGAGATGGAGCTCACCTGGACCGATCTCGTACTCGACTGGACTAATGGTACCATTCAACCAGATGCAGTGCATCTCAAATTTGTATTCCCATCGCTTGATAGAGTGAGGTGGAACATAAAGCGAAATAACCCGAAGTTATGAGCTTCAATACAATACGAAATGAACTCTATGGAGGTTTAATAAGCTAGTTTCCACTAGTAGATTCGGCGAAAGCACTACCTACAGCAATGGTGACTTCCGATTGTAATTGAATAGTCCACTTCGAAAAATACTTAAGTCCAAACTTGCACTTATGAGTTATGGACAATTTTCGTATAAAAAAAAATCCTGAAATATTATGGCTAATAATAAAAATGCGGAAAAATTATAGCAAAATCTCTGTAATTGTAGCTTTAAATATGCGTTTAAACAATATTCATAAGTTTTATACATTATGAAAACGGAGGTCTGAAAATTTTTGGACTTAGTGACAAACCGTTGGACTTTTCCGTTGGACCGAGGTCTTTTTGGACTTAATACTGATTATTTTATACTTAACACTTAGGACTTATGCATTTTTATAGTACTATCAAAACATGTTATAGGTATGTTTTACAGACTAAAATATTACAAAAATACAAAATAGAACAAGAAACATAAACTCTTCCCGTGCATGTCGTAAAAGGCGACTAAGAAATAGGGACAAGATGCCGTGCTAAAGGGCGACTGGCTCGCCACCTCTCACCTTTGCACAGTACTTCCACCGAGTCATGCAGTATGTGGGCCTTCGTGCCTTACATGCTGCGTGATGTCTTGTACATGTACATTTCACCTTGCGAAATGTGGTGATCGGTGTTGTGCTATAATAACCGGAGTTCTTTCAGCACAACACCGTTTGCTCTGCTTACCCCGATTGGCGGGATTTAGCGTGATTGATATGTATGTATGTATGTATGTACATAACTTAATCGGTACACATTACGTTTACTCTATTTCTTCTGCAGAGTCAGTTTTAGTTCTCCACCTGGATTATCATCGCACGCCACAATGTCATTGTAGAAATATCTTTCTTATTCTGAAATGAACTGTAGAAGGTGTTTAATGTCTCGCACTTTAGCAGGCTATAGTTTCAGAGGTGTGCTGTAGCTATTTTCAGTTTCTTCACTTATATCAATAGACCGTCTTCAACTCGATATAGCGAAATAGGTTTGAATTTATTACCACTCATAGTAAAGCAAAATTCAGGACGGGCAGACTTTCAACCTCCGGGCAGAGGTTGAAATCTGCATTGAAAATCCTTCGAAATTGCTCATATGATGTTGGTGGGTTATTTTTCGAGTGCGTCCGGTGGAGTTCGGCAACGCTTAGGTCCGATCGTAAATAATTTTTGTGCTTTTGTGATATTCTTGAGTAGTGTGAAACTTGTGAGAGAAGACTGTTTACAAACTTGTGTACGCAATTTATTGTCTCTACTGGCGTGTCATGCGATCGGCTGCCGTGGTATCCCAGAACATCTGTGATATCTTTATGTTTTTCTTTTACTTTGCATAGTCTGTCAGCTTGTATTCCGTGAATGGCTACAAAAGCCGATTGGCACAATGTCACTGAAGCTTTGCCCGATTTAACGACGTATTTAAAAACGTTTCCGTGTTTAGGTGGTGGTGAACTTCTCTTTTTCCTTGGTCTGAATCTTATCGGCTGTATATACTTCAGAAAAGCATCCTTGCAAGTAAATATTTTGTTCAGTGTGGCTAGATAAGTTGACGAATTTGATTAATATGTCTTATACTTGGTGTTGCGTCAGTTTTGTTTCACATTTACAACGACATTCGGGTATCTCCCGCAACGTATGATCCATCAATCTTGATTTTTTGTCCATTTTCTTTTGCCATGTTTTCTCATTACGCTTTTTCTTTTTGCCCACATGTACATTTCACGGGAATCAATTTTCATCGTTAGAAGTTTCCGTTTCAAATAAACCCGTCTCGGCATTCATTCTTTTATTTTTTCCAATTATTTCTTCGTCTTCAGATTCGTTTTCAAACAATCCGGTTTCAGGATTCAAACTTCTTTTCCTTGCTCTGCCTGGACTAATGTTGACAGTTGATGGACTTCGGGATTTTTTTTCGCCAGTAGATATGACATTGGGATTTTTACGGACATAGTGATTTTTTGAACTGAAGTGGAGGGACTTGAGGATTTGTGATTCTCTAAAAAACGCATTTCCGTATTTTTTAGGAATTTTGGGAATTAAATGAACTGAAAGAGTAAAAAAAAATATGTTCTGTAGTGTTGCCAACTCCATTCGTTCAAAAGTGGACTTATGGATTTTTAGAAGTGGACCTGTGATTAGTGACGTTGTGAGTATTGTTTTTATAGTATACTACGGCAAATATGAGTGCACACGCACACTAAGATGAATTGGCTCAGGCCAAACTCTCCTCACCCCGCACGTAACACACCCACTAAAAATAGTGGGGGCGTATTTGTGGATTGGATTGATAAGAGAAATTGACGAATTTGTGAATGCACAATAATTTTTGCCATATATATTTCAGAAGTCAAGCAAGGAAAAATCCGAAAGTTAATTTGTAATAATACGATATATATTGTCTGAATACCTTCTGAAACGTGGCGTGGTCGGTGGTAGGCTCTTTGGAGTAATGAATGAGAGATATGCGTGTTTAGGTAGTGACAAACTTTTGGGGATGTTTTAAAAATGTATATATTTATGAAAAATCTAAGTGCTGTGTACTGCCTATACTTAGATGATAAATAAACAATTAACAACAATCCAACCATGTCCCAATCGATTTATGTAAAAAATGTGATGAATTTTTAAATATTCGTTTTGATGAAACCTGTTCACCATTATAATGTTTATAATTTTAGGCACATCTGCACAATATTTACAAAGGATATGGTTTATTTCAGAATTTTTGGATAAGTTTTTGACAAAAAATCTGCGCTTCACAAGATTACCATTTTTTAATAATTTTTAAGGAAATTTAAGAAAAGTACAATAGATATATATTCGTATAAAGGACGTTAATATCTATCCAACGTTATCTTACTCTGTTTATTTAAAAAAAAAACATTAATACCTACAATTTTTATATTGTGAAGTCACGCTGCAGTCGATGCACCAGATAAATTAACTTAGAAAAATACAAAGAAAAATA
>WYDE02087522.1:0-11801 GCA_009867175.2 Adela reaumurella
GAATGTGATATGTTTATGATTTGTGAATTGATTTGATTTGTGAATTGTGTAATATGGGCACATACCTGAATTAAATGAATTTTATTTTATTTATTTTATTTTATATATCTAAGCGGGAATTTTTCGGGCTCTAAAAAACATAATCAGAGCATATACTTATTGTGAAATGCCCGCGAAGTAGAATTGCTTTTCCCTTTTCCAATTAAGTTGCCTTTTTTAGACTAGACTCGTTCTATTTGTTTGATGGTCCTGAAATATGACTTTGCAGTTTTGATTTCTGTTCAGTAAAAAACCCGGAGGCCTTACTTCGTTGCAGATTTTTGGAGTGTCCAGGCAAGCTCATTTTGTTACTGAAATTAGATTTGGAGAGCTCTTGAGCAAGGCTTTTGATGGCTTTTTTCCTTGGAGCAATCTTTGGCTTTGTATCTTCTGGGGAGTTTCCAATATCTCAGTGCACGAACAATTTGGGTCATTGACGCTTCCAGTGAGGTTGACTTAGTGATTTTTGTGTCGCCAGATTTACTGCAGAGATATTTTCATGTGACTGCTCCGAAAATCCTACACGAAGCCGCACTAAAGGGTATCATCGTCTTGTGTTGGATCTGCAGGGGCATTAACTAAGTATTGTGTTAGATATGCTAGGGCAGGAGCCACGTTTCCAGTTGGTTCTGCAGGGCCAGGAACTACGGCTTCTGTTGGACCTGCAGGGGCAAGAACATCATCTTCTGTAGGTATGTTCTGCAGGGGCAGGAAGGCAAGTCGAGCTTAGTGCATATGCTTCTACTGGAATTTTTTCAGGATTATACGGATAATACGGATATATTCCGGTGGCCTCAAATCCGGCCTTCATGTTTGCTGGTGTTAGTGAAGGGTGTTAGGAGTAGTCCCATACTTCAGAAAAAATTGTTCCAAATATTTGTTTAGTAAGTTTGCTCTCCTCATGAATTGACCAGTATTTTAAGACCTCTTCATCCCAATAGTATTTGAATGACCTGAAAGTCCACTGTTCACTGTCCTGAATTGCTCGATGTTCATACTACCTTTTAGGGTCCTTTAAACCGCTTGGTAACGAATCTAGCCATTCTGGCTCCCTACTCTTTTCCTTAAACAAGATTGGAGGGATTGCTTGACCCAGAGCATTTCCACAATTAACTTAAGTCATGTTTTCGGCGTGTTCAGGTGCGACCAGGCTTGCACCAGCCAGGCAAAAAGCCCGAGACAGCACCAGATCCAGAGTCAGAGTCAAATCCAGAGACAGAGTCAGAGCCAGAACCAAAGTCAGATTTAGACCCAGAGTCAGAGCCAGAGCTAGATTTAGAGCCAGCGCCAAAGACAGAGTCATAGCCAGAGTCAGAGCTAGCGTCTGAGCCAGAGCCAAAGTCAGATTTAGAGCCAGAGTCAGAGTCAGAGCCAGAGTTAGAGCCAGCGCCAAAAACAGAGTCATAGCCAGAGCCAGAGTCAGAGCCAGAGCCAGCGCCAAAGACAGAGTCATAGCCAGAGTCAGAGCCATAGCCAGAGTTAGAGCCAGCGCCAAAGACAGAGTCATAGCCAGAGTCAGGGCCAGAGCCAGAGTCAGAGCCAGAGTCAGAGCTAGCGCCAAAGACAGAGTCATAGCCAGAGCCAGAGTCAGAGGCAAGTTAAGGCGCCATAAATAAACAACGAAACCGCTGCGCCCCGGCAGACTTGCGGTTTTCACTTAAGTGATGAGTCGCCTACCTGCCATGAAACTTTCAGCCGTATGTTCCTTCGGGCCCGAAATCTTCGCTGCTTCCTAGTCTATTAGTGTTATTAAGTATATTGTTGTGAAGTGGGGCTCGTGTGAATACTTTTAACTAATGTGCGTTCTCGCAGATGTGAATGATTAAATTTTGATTTGCAGATTGTAAATTGCTAGGCATATAGGTTTTAACTACACGTTGAGATATTAAGTGTTGGCGTATATGTGCAACACTATGCTTTAAGGTACCATGAATAGGCGCACATGTGCTACGACTATACGAAGATATTTTGCCAATAGTTGTAGAGTTACCATGTGTTGGCTTAAATGTGGTACGACTAGGCGTAGAGGCTCTACGGCTATGCGTAGAAGGGCTATTAAAAGGCGTAGAGGTGCTAAAACTAGACGTAAAGTTATCTTAACCAGCCGAAGTTGTGCTATAACGAGGCGCTGAGGTGCATCGACGAGACGTAAAGGTACTATGACTTGGAGTAGATGTGCTATGACTAACAGAATAGGTGTCAGGATTATGCGTAGATGTGCTACGATTAGGCGTAGAGGTGCAGTGATTAGGCGTAGATGTGCTACGACTAAGCAAAGGTACCCTGATTATTCATATGTGTGCTACGACGAGGCGCAGAGGTACCATGACTAGGCGTAGATGTGCTACGACTAACAGCTTAGGTACTAGGTTTAGGCGTAGATATGCTACGACTAGGAATAGAGGTATCATTAGTAGGCTTAAATGTGATAAGGCTAACAGCATACGTACCAGGATTAGGCATAGATGTACTAAGACTAGGCGTACAGGTTCCATGGGTAGGCGTAGATGTGCTACAACTAAAATCATAGGTACCAGTATTAGGCGCAGATGTGCTAGGACTATGCGTAGAGTTATCATGACTAGGCGTAGATGTGTACTAACAGAATAAGCTACCTGGATTAGGTGTAAATGTGTAACGACTATTGGTAGAGGTACCATGACTATGCGCCATGCGGAGCCATATCGACAAATATGTACTGCTAAAATGGTTAAAATTGTTAAAAATGTATTATTTTTTATTTATATTAATTTAAATTATAACCTTTACACTTTACATTTTAGTTCATCGATGAAACTGTTTCTACTCTATTCTACTGCAAGTCATAGTCGAGGAGTCTTGCTTGGGATCTGACAAGTCATTGGATGGTTCTAAGACTAGTTCCATTGACTTACCGTCTCGCAAGAAATAGTCGTGGCCGTATAGTGGAGTTTTTGTTTAATTTTTGTCAAAATTCCACGTTCCATTTTTGGCTGGCGATTTTATGGTTTATATTGACCAATTCGATTTTTCACTGGTAGATCGTTTTATAAGTGAAGATTCGTCATTTCAGCTGCTCACAAAAGAGTATATGGTGATGTAGTGAGCAACCTCAGCGCTCTCAGGGGAGTATTTGTAATGATTTCTAGTTCTACAAAATTTACGAATTGTACATAGGCTCCAAATGGCTTATTAAATGATTCAGAACTGAATGACAGACCCTGTTTCCCATAGCACAGGGAATCCTAAAATGGGAAATAGGGTTCCGCTTGAAAGCAATTCTTACATGTAATAGTGAATTAGGATATACCTAGTAAAAAAGGATAGTATATGTATGTACAAATCCTCTAGTTCAGGGGTGGGCAAACTTATAATATCAATGATCTACTATGAAAAAAATTGGGGACATGCGATCGACTCCAAGATATTTTTAATAATATTTTTTTTTGTACTTAAAATGCACACAATCATTTGCGACGCATCTTCAAAACGTTTGTTATCTATCAGATATCACAAAACACTATAAAATAAACGATTCAAAATCTATTGTTTTAGTTATTGAGAAGTTGCACAATAAGCAAGTACCGAAAAATTTACTTTGTTACAAGTACCGATACATTTTATTCAGATTTCGAGGCATGGCACTCGGCATTTTCGGCAAACTTCTCGTAGGAAGGTAAGTAATTACTGATAGCTCATCGTAAGCAAGAAGAGAGATGTTCCGGAGATTGGATTTGATAATTTTCATTCAAGAAAAAGCAGATTCACACAAATAAGTCGATCCCAAGAAAGCTGTTAACTGCAGGGCGCTTTCTTTTACAATTTAATATTTTTGTCACATTAATAAATACTAAATTTAGTATGTGTTGCTCCGGGCATGAATTTAATTTAATTTTGAGTTAGAGTGAATATGATTTTTTAAGTATAATCTATCGATCGGCCTCAAAACCTCTGGCGATCGACCGGTCGATCGCGATCAACCGCTTGCCCACCCCTGCTCTAGTTATCTCAATAATTATTTTTTTCTTCTCTTTTCTTTTCTCCGTGGACATACTCTGGCAAGGCGTATTAAAAGAAGGCTAGTGTTAAACACGTCAGATTTCGACGCGGGATTCGGAGCCATATCGAGAGTAGTAGTAGTAGTTCTGAGTCAGGATAGCTCAACTGGAAGAGCAGTGAGGGCTATATTTATAGATGCCTCACCCGTGATGCTTCGGACAACACGTAGAACAGTAATATTTCTATGAATTATTAAAAGTTAATTTATATTTTTTTTTAGAGCGCGACATATAGCACCGAGCCATCCAGAAGGTGACTAACGACGCCAATGGACATTCGGTTTTAAGCGGGGATTGCGAATGTAATGCCGGCCTGACAGGTGCCTATTCACGCCCTTGAAGGACTCGAGACTGTGCATACATTATACATATATTGTTCTGTTCAATAGGTGTATCTATTCTGTAGCTTACCAATAATTATTGTAAGTAAAAACGTAAAACGACGGAATCTTAAAAAAAACACAATTACAGAAGAGGTCGATTTTCTCAAAAACTTCTCTGACGATTTCCACCGCCTATCCCGTTCCTCGCCTAATAAGATACTATTACCCGTTTTTCTAGGAAAATTTAAAAATAAAATTGGCTGCCATAAAAACTTTGCTGTTTCTAGGAAATTCATCTTACAAAATTAATCTTCGTGAGTGCATTAGTGCCTTTCCCGCCGAATTGTGAGCGATTACAGGTGCCAATCGCGGAAGTGTCGGTTTTAGATGGTTTTAGGCACAATTTGTGAGTTTCGTCGCCGCACGCGCCCTCTCGGCAATCGACGCTTCCGTTCTAAATCCAATATTCTTTTTGGAGCCATTTTATTCGCCCCACTGCTGGGTACAGGGGGTCTACCGTGCTATTATCATATGAGCGAGTGAAGAGACATCGCCACGCTTTCAACCAATCAGACTGGCGGTGTCGAGTGATCTCGAGTGCGTTAACGCATACGATTGGCTGAAATCTCTTCACTCACTCTAGTGATATTACGCCGGTAGTGGGCCAGATCAGTTGTGAATTTAGACAGGGGTGAAGTGGGCGCTAACTGAAAAAAATTATTCACCCCAGACAGGATTTGAACATAGGTCTCCGGGTTTCAATAAATATATGGGTTTTTTTTTTGCATTGCTAACTCAAATATCCTAGAATGCATTGTGGTATTTTTATCAAACAAAGCCCTTTAAGTGCAGCCGAGATGGCTTCACAATAATCCCAATGGATCGTTTGGTGGGGTGTGACCCGACTCAATAAAGATGGCATATTGCGCTTTTAGTGGTTCGCTGTGGGAGTCTGAGCAAGGGGGACTACCAGCGAAGTCGCTCTATAGTCTTTTCAAGAATCTAGGCCTACAAAGATCGACGTTAAGCTCATACATGGAGAGAGCTTCAATAGCGTCACTGGAGGCATCCTACAGTATATGGATAAGTAGAGAGAGGGCTGGCGAGGATGGGACCGGCAGTAGTAATTCTCCTCGTACTAGTTATCGCAGACTAGCTGACGAGGACCTGCAGCGGGTCGAAACGTAGTGCGCAATGGAGACTTGCGGCGCCACCTTTTGGTCTTGACTTCGTTCGACGCCAGTCTCTACTGCCAATGCACCCGGATATGTTCGGTGTAGCCGTTGAGTGCTGAGTTCAACACCTATGTTCTATAGCTGCTAATGTTTTTATGTACTAGGAAGAGAGCAAATTTTTTTCTACTAATTCGCACATGATTTGATTAATACAATGGCTTGCGGAGTAGTCTATTTGGTTAACACACGCCTCTTACTCGAGAGGTCGTGGGTTTGATACCTGGTAGCGCACAATTTTTCCGGATTTTAAAATCTAGGTTAAAATTTGTGTACAAAAATACAATACAATTTTTTTTTTACTTTGGATAGTTTTATGTATAAAGTGAACTGAAGTCATGTAAACAAAATTAACCGAGAACCTATAGTGTGATGTATTATTTTTAATAGTAGTGATTGTATATATTGTAAGTATAAAGTATCCTAAGATGATAAAAAAAACCTAGTCAAACAAACCAGATGCTATTGTATAGCACGTTTGATTTGCTTAGAATAATAATTCTTGAATAATAATTTATTCTAAATTTATTCTCCGTGTTTTATTTTATTGGTCCGCTGCCTAAACTTAGGTTTTTGCCATCATTATAAACATTTCCAATAATTCTTACACGCCAAGTACGTATGTAAAATGCGTGCCTGCATTTACTGGCATGACGTCACATCACACAGACTCGGCTGTGAGAAACAGATAGGTCGCCGCGTTTACTGTTTACAGAAGGGGATGTAAGCTACTTACGACAATCTATGGCGCGCGCGAATTCTATGCAAAACTTTATAATTTTTATTGCCGTCCTGTAAGGAGTTCGTAGGCACTGATAAGCATTTACTGTGTGGATGCAAAGTGCTACTTGAGAAAGGCAAATATTCCTACCGCCACGATAAGGTCCTACAAGTCATCGGAGAGGCCATCAGTCAATCCATTGCACGGTCCAGGAAAGGACAACCAGTAGTGGATTGCAGAAGGTCAATTATGTGAAATCTAGAGCCAATAAGCTGCCCAAAAATAGGACTAAACCTTCCTAAATTTTGGGGGCAGCAAAGGACCGGCAATTGCTGATGGACGCATATGAGAAGCATTTTGAAATGCTTTCAGAAATCTGTAAAACGTCATACAGACCGGATATACTTATTCTCAAAGGCGACAAAAAATGTGGTACGTTTTAAAATTATAAAATATATACATATCTCTTTTCTATTTTTACAACAGAGATTGCCATAAAAATAAATGGAAGTCTTGATTTTTTTTATGGAGCGAAGTTCATAAATTTGCTGTTTCAACTGCGAGGTTAACTGATCCTGCAGATTATAATACTAGAACATTGCCTAAACTTTTCATAGGTCTTTCATCTATCCTACGGTACAGATGATCCGGCTGGCAGAGCCTTGTTTGTTCATGCACAGCTATTATTCAGAAGAAATTACAAAAGTTTGAAAAAGAAACAGTCAAATAATCTTACATAATTGAATTTATTAATAGGAAAAAGAATCATTGGAGCCATTCGCTCATGTAAGTGCAGGAGTGTGGTGTGATGAGACCGGTGGTGCAGCACTTGTTGACGATGGGACAGCCGCCGCAGGGAACCTGCACCAGCCCCGGTGCCGGCAGCAAGGACTCGATGGAGCGGTACACGTGTCCCCCGTCGGCCAGGATGTTGCGCTCCGCCTTGCCGTCGTATACTAGCGTGTTCAGGATTGTGATCACATCTTCCACTGCCAATGCAATCTGAGACAATTATTACATATGTACATTAAGGGGCGGCTGAGACCTAATTTCTTTCATCTCAATAAGGCGGCGCGTAAATAAAAATTTTAATAATTTATAAAACAAATTTTAAGAAAAATAATGAAAATTCATTAAATTTAAGTTCTTGGTTGGTAATCTAGCTGTAATATGAGATGATGTATGTCAGTCTGTGCCATTCCAATTGAGCTAAAATTCCCAAAATGATAATATTTTCGTATTCCTTCTAAAAGTTACCTCAATTGGAATGGCACTGACGCACATGCACTATCTCATATTACAGCTAGATCGCCTACCGAGAACTTGAATTGAACGAATTTTCATTATCCTTCTTTAAATTTTTATTATTAAATATTTAATGTTTTAGTTACGCGCCTTCTTAAGACGAAAGAATACAGGCCTACTACCGGCGTAATATCACTCGAGTGAGTGAAGAGATTTCAGCCAATCGTATGCGTTAACGAACTCGAGATCACTCGACACCGCCAGTCTGATTGGTTGAAATCGTGGCGATGTCTCTTCACTCGCTCATGTGATAATAGAACGGTAGACCCCCAGGTCGTGAGTCCTGCCAGCCCTACTACCGGCTTAATATCACTCGAGCGAGTGACGAGATTTCAGCCAATCGTATGCGTTAACGCACTCGAGATCACTTGACACGGCTAGTCTGATTGGTTGAAATCGTGGCGATGTCTCTTCACTCGCTCATGCCATAATATCACGGTAGACCCCCAGTCCACTTGTCCCGATGTGACGTGTAACGTGTAGCGTCGAAAAACGGAGCAGGAGACTCTCAGGATAGGTATGATGGTGGTAGCTAGCAATGACAATGAGGTATGGAATAAAAGTTTTAGAACAAGTTTATAATGTTTATTTTCCTATTTATACAGTGCTAATAACTACCTATTTCGGTTCGGAAGAGTAGGTAAACTGTGGTCGCGGATTTTGGAGGCAAGTTTAATGAGAAACGATGATGGAACTTTTCGGTAGGTAGCTTCCGGCGATGCTGAAGCAGAAGACGCGGGTGGATGCAGTCGTCGAACTCCACGGAAGCTCACGACGTCAGCTTCCAAGGGTTCCATCACCGTACCGTGGATTAGGATATAATATAGAATATAGGATTTCATTTCATCATCCAAATTAAAATCAATCCATTCAAATCCTAATAGGATTTCATTTCATCATTTTCAGAGCCCTACCTCGAAGTACTGATGCAACTTTGCGAGTATGTCGCAACGATATGTCGTGACATACACAGTCGAAGGCCTTGCATAAGTCGCAAAAATTCCAAAGGTTTTCTGCGACTCATCCAGTGACCTCCACATGTTCTTAAAAAGCTGTACATTGGCAGTGAGGTAGAGCGGCCTCTTCTGAATCAAAACTGTTCCACTAATAGTGCGTTGTTTTTGGTAAAAAAGTGTATAATTTATTACAGATCATTTTTTCTTGCAATTTCGCCTGCCTCAAATTCATGTCAACGTAAGAGCTCTTTTTTAATAATCGTATACCCTTTCAAAGTGTCTGGGAAGACGCAACTTGTTAGTGCATGGTTGAATAATTCCAGTATAGATTGAGTGAGTTCAATTTCACAACGCCTCAGTAATTTATAATTTAGAAGAGAACTCAAAGATATCACACTAATCTAGTTTTAAATTCGTCATATGTTATGACACCACCCATGTCGATTCAGTATAATATATATATACGATTTATCACTCTGTGGTATGCTAGTATGCAAGTCGTATTAAATGTTTTTTTAATGTTATATCTTTCGTTAGGTCCATTGAAGCGTTGAGAAAAAAATCATTGAACAGGTTAATTATGTTGCAAATAGTTGCATGTGTATATTGAGTAAGTCTAAAAATTTTCAAATATTAGCCCTAACCAAGCTCAAAGAAATTTTTCACGCAGCTTTTATTAGGGACCCTGAGAAAGAATCGGGGGCCGCAAAATTGCGTAGGTTGCCAATTTTCCAGGTCGTAGCAAATAATTTGCTGCTTTGGTCTTGTCGTTCTCGCAGATGCTGTGGAACGTCGGGACAAGCTTGGAAAAGCACCCCGCCCGTTCGGCAAGGGAGTCCGATTGTCACCGGCAACAGACGACGAGTACCGCATCGTACAGCGGTAGCCTCCGCGCTGGAGAAGGATGAGGGCCAGTTATGGTTCTCGTTCTCGTTTGTGGACGAGAAGGACGCGACGGTCGCCATCCGTTGCCTGCCAGTAGACACGCCCCACGGACGCCATAGCCGAAGCGCTCAAGGAGCTCAGCTTTGACACGACTTACTGCCGCCAGATCCGCGTGACAAAGGGAAGCGCGGGACGGGATTTCTTTTCTTCGCGCAGTTGAAGAAGAGCTAGCTGGCAGGAAGTCTACAATGTGACGGAGCTCCTCTTCATGCCAGATGTCACCATCGAGGCATTGAGGGTAAGGAGCGACGGCCCTGCACAGTGCCACCGCTGCCAGCTCTTCCGCCACTCTGCGCAAGCCTCTGCGAGGAGAGGCCTACCTGCACAAACTGCGGGGGCGATCACACGTCATAAAACCGCCAGTTTCCGGTTTTTAGGAGGGAGTCACGACAACAGAGAGCTGGGACGGTAGCAGCCACTACCAAACTACGTGGCATTCCAACGCCAGCACCGACTACAGGTGCGGCGACCAGATGCAGGCTGCGACTGGAAACCTCTGTAACCTTCTAATATTCTAACCGGCCAGTCCCGTCCTTTGCACCCATTTTATTCGCCCCACTACTGGGTACAGTCCTCTCTCATTTACATGATATGAGAGGATTTAGTCATACACTTCCACGGTGATCAAACGGCTTGGAAGTGGGTTTCCTCACGGTGTTTTCCTTCACCGGAGTGTCAACAGCTATTTTAGCACAAATTCAAAGTTATATATATTGTATACCCAGTGGGTATCGAACCCGCACCTCCCGCTTGAGAGGCGTTCCCTTGCCCGCTCGGCTAATCTGACACTCTGTTCTATCTGACTTCGTTCTACAACATGTGGTAGTCTCATAGCGGGGTGTAATTTTATATTTTATTTATTTCTAACACATCTTATGCATAATATGACACAATATCTGCACTATTCCTCTAACGAACTTTAACGATGCCCTATCTCTTATTTATCAGCGTCGTTGGCTCAGTGGTTGCGATATTCTGTATTCGATAACCGAAGTTAAGCACTGCCGATCAAGGTCAGGTATTGTATGGGTGACCGCTTGACCATTGACGCTGGTCGTGGTTCGGATTCCACGTTAAACTTTAGGTCCCTTCCCTCTCTTTACATGGTGGTAGGGTTAAACTCGACCGGGTTGGTACCATCGCACTGAATGAAGGTCGGTCGAAGCGGCTATGAAACATAGTTCCTGTTTTCCGTCCAGTTCAGTGTCGCCGGCTAGAAGAGAGGGAAGCGCTGATGGCACCTACCTACATAATTCACCAAGGTGTTTAGGCAGACATCACTGCTACCAGAAAAACTAGTGCATTAGGTGATGTAGCCTTCAGTGTCAGTTTCCTTAAAAAAAATTAAAAAAATCTCACATTCCAACGAGCGCGTTTTCTCATATATTTCGCTTCATGTATTTATATATACTCGTATAGATACTGATACTATGTGCACCTGCATTATTAAAAATACTGACCGTCACTGGACGCCCGAGCCAAGGGATAGCAGTGGCGGGCGGAAGGGGACGTGACGACATGACAGCACAAGAGTCGCTTTACCCCAAAGTCGCGCCATAAGACGTTTTACATCAAAATCTTTTAAGCCGGTTAGTAAGAGAAGAATTACGAAAACACGCACACGAGAACAATAACATTTAAACAAAATACAATAATCTTTCTTTTTATTTTTTCTTTTGCAGACATATTATTAGCCCCACTGCTGGGTACAGGCCTCACTATTTGCATGATATGAGAGGATTTAGTCATACACTTCCACGGTGACCAACCGGCTTGGAAATGGGTTTCATCACGATGTTTTCCTTCACCGGAGTATCAGCAGCCATTTTAGCACAAATTCTAAAGTAATAAATGCTGTGCTCCCAGTGGGCTTCGAACCAGCACCTCCCGCTTGAGAGGCGTGCTCTTGCCCGCTCGGCTAATCTGACACTCCAATAATTACTAAATTCAAAATTAATATATATTTTACTTCAGCGAGCATTCTTCTATGTGGAAATCCCATCATGCCATAGAAATTGTCAACTTGAAGCATTACAATAATTTCAGTACATTACAATTTTGGCTTTCATAACAAATTAACCTTTTTTTTTTTATTGAAACTGACACGGTTTGGCACATCACCTACAACGTCTAATGTGAGCCCATAACACCGGGTGAACTAGGGATATGTCAGTGCTTCCCCCTTTGATCGTGCCGGCTACACTGAACTGGTCGGAAAACATGAACTATTTACATAGCCGTTT
>WYDE02087633.1:0-17828 GCA_009867175.2 Adela reaumurella
ACGCCTTCAGGTGCCCTGATTCGGTAACCTGATCAGGGAACCCGATGATGAAACCGTATGTGTGGGGCCGCCCTAAAGTATGGACTAAGCGCTCCATTATTTGTTTCATCTTCTGCATTGCGAAACTCTGGAATGCACTTCCTACCGATGTATTTCCACCTGGGATCTTTCAAGAGAAGCATAAAAAGGCACCAGTCACGCCGGCAAGACATTCCCAGCCCCCGTTTGAAACTGAATGTTTTTGCGCGTCGTCGGCACAACATTCAACGCTGACGTCGCCAAGTGTCTTGCGTATCCACAAAAAAAATTCAGTTGACATTGGCAAACACTTTGCAAATGTAGACTAAATGGACGAAAAATGCGTAGGGAAGTTTCTGGTCAGTTCTTTTTTGCTGTGATAATTAAACCTTGCTAATGTTTAATTTAAAATATGACAAATCCGAGTGTCTATGAATCAAGAAGTTTCATAGCATACTGACATACCGAAGGACCACAATTTTAAAGTTAACAAGTACCTACTGCTACTTAGTAGACTAGATAGTGAGAAATGCATTCAAGACTCGTTGCTGTTGAAGTTGGAGCGAGAGCATTGCTGCGAGTCGCTCTACAGTCTACAAGAATCTAGGGCTGAGAAGATTGGAGAGAGATTAGAAAGAATCACTGCAGGCATCCAACAGAACATGGATAGGTAGAGGGAGGTCGAGGGTGGGGCTCCAAGGCTTTATACGAGCCGAAAGTCACACATGCTTGAGGACTATTAGTGGCCGCTCGCTTGTCTCCACCTCAATTGAAACCCTCTACTGGCAATGGGGCTATACATATTCGGTTGTAATCATTGAAAGCTGAATTCAACATCTTCGACTGCAGAAAGAATTTTCCCTTATCCATGTCGCTGACACCACTCAAATCCTCCCAAACTCACCTGAAGTTCACTCTCTACAGAGCATCAACTCCGCGGTGGACGACATTGTGACGCTTGCGTCCGACCTTGGCGGTCCGTCGGCAGCGTCGCAGGCGCGCCACGTACTGAGCGAGAAGACAGACGCACTCGGAGATCGACTAAACCAGCTGCAAGAGAAGGCATCGGAAGCTAAGTCGAGACTGCTGGGAGCAGCGTCTGCGCTCTCTGGATTTAATGTATGTATTCAAACGCGAGGAAATAATTTCCGTAAAAAAATGTTGGCTTTGTGTAGACTCTGGAATGCACTTCCTCATGATGAATTTCCTGCAGTGTATGATGTACTATGCGATTACTATGAGAATAGGATTGTCTGTTGACTAGCTTCACTCAAATCACGTCCTCGAGGGTTTACACGGGAAGCATTATACATATTTTGAATTTCATACTTCCGCATGAAATGAAAATTCCAGGTCTTTTACTTCTCTTTTTGTTGTTCTTGGGGACCAAGACACAACTTCATATGATTTTTTTCACTTTTTCAAATAACAAATAGCTCTAGAGTTGCTCTTACAATAAATATTTAGTTAAAACTAATTACTCTGTTTCTTTTTTTCTTAAATGTTTGATTTTGTGTATTTATTTGTTATCCACACCTTACTCAAGTATGCTGGCGCGATTTTGACAGTTCACCGTCACAAAATGGCGCTAGTCCCATCCATTTTAATCACATTGATCCTTCAATAGAAGTGTAAAAAGGTATCTGTCACGCCGGCACTACATTTGCAGACCCCATACGAAACTGAATTCTCTCGAGCTTCTTCGACATAACAATTCATACTGATGGAACCGAGTTTCTTAATATTCCATAAAAAAAAATTATATTCATATTTTAAATCAGCACTTGTGCGTGAACAAGCTAAAGTCTCGAAGCTAAACTTTGATTGATAAAGAATATCTTTCTTTATCAATCAAAGTTCAATGAAAGAAAGTTTAGTTATTAAATTAAATACATGACCATGCTATCACATCACATGCCACTAGCACGACTCATGTTAAATGCATGTATGCCACATGCCACATGCCACATGCCACAAGCCACATGCTCGTACTGACAAGTCGGCATTCTCTTCACCACAGGATCAAGTGAAGTCTCTCTCGCACGACATCTCGGACCTGGAGAAGGAGCTGGACGGCATGAAACCTCCCGGCCGCGAGATCAAGACTGTGAAGGCGCAGATTGAGGATGTGGGAAGGTTCTACAAGAGCTTGGAGAAGGCTGACGACCTGATCGCGGATACTGAGCGTGCAGGAGAGGCATTGATCGATAGCGGATACGCGGTGGACACCAAGCAGACTAGAGACCAGGTTTCACTTTTGATCCGTTCATTTTAGTTGTTTCATGTCTGTGTTCAAGTATCCGTCCCATATATAAGGTAGTAATAATACTGTGGAAATTTCTTCATTTGTGCGTTAGTTATTTTTTTAGATCATTAGTTAATTGCACCGTGTTTCTGTGGTTCAATCTCAACAAAATGAATTTTGAACACAAATTTTCCTAATTATACCGAGAAAGATTATAGAGACCACAAATTATGCATATGGCTATATGACTTCAATGGTCAATAGAGGTTGAACCGGTGCATGACGGAAATTAATTTGAATGTATCGGCGTACTCGGCAATCGCGCATTAACAATGTACAGGATGAGTAAAAGTTGCCCAACGCAATCGTCACTTGTTTATTTTGGAAAAATGTATGAAAACTCCATTAGAAGACTTCACTTTCAAAGTTCACCACAAACAAAGCGACAAATGATCTGACGGCTGACAGATCACTTTGAAATTTTAGAAAATGTGCACCACTACATAATCGCGTTGATTTCAAGCGTTAATTTCAATGTCAATGTGCAGGTGGAAGGTCTCCGCAAGCAGCTGGGCAAGCTAGACGAGCGAGCGCGTGCCAAGGAACAGGAGCTGGACGACACACTTGGCAAGCTGGAGGCGTTCTACAACGCGTACGATTCTCTCTTGGACGACATCCAGGAGGTAGTTACATCTGTACCATACTTTATATGATTTGATAAACCCAAAGAGATTATTTTTATGAAATCTATCAAGAAAATTTATGACTTACATATAACATCTGTTCTAGAGATCCCGAATGTTCAATTATTAAATGCTCACTCTATCTAAAATAGCAGCAACGTGAATGGATCTATGCTTAGGTTAGCTTAGGACTCTACTTCTCATGCAGATGTCTAATTCCTTTTTCCCGCAGGCATCGGACCAGTTCCGCAGCCTCAAGCCAGTCTCCTCAGAGGTGGACCAGATACGCGCGCAACAGAAAGACTTCAATGAGATGAAACGGCGCACGCTGGAGCCCCTCGGAGGTAACGTGGCGCAGTGCAACAAGATCGGACAGGCACTCGTGCGCTCAGCGCTGCAGGGAGTCAGCACACAGCAGCTGGAAAAAGATCTGGAGAAGATGAATGATAGATGGAACACTCTCAAGGAGAAGGTGAATCTTTTGGAGTAATGGACAGATTCAATCAAGTTGAAATAATCCCTCCTGCCCTGATCCATATCCGCCACACTCATGTGACTCTCTCGGAACACCCGTATGTTGTTGACATCTAACTTCTGACAACTCGTCGCTTTTTTTTAATCTTTCCTGTGTCGTAAATATGTAACAGTCTTCCAGTGAGTGTGTTCCCTACCACCTACAACCTGGAGATTTTAAAAAGGTGTGTTAATAAATTAAACAATGACCTTTTCGTCCGCCTTTTAGCTAGCATGACGCCTCTCTGAGTATGGTTTCGTGAGGAGTGGTGTTATTGGCCGTGTCTGATTTTATTTAGAATTTTTGGACACAGCCACCCTTGCCGGTTTTCTATAAAAAATAAGTTGACCTCGCAAGAATGATGTGTGTTGAGCTCAGCTTGCAATGGTTTCACCGAGCAGTAGAAGAGGGCGTCAAAAAAGGTCGGGACCAGCGACCGCTGTATAGTTCTCCAGCATGGGTTATTTTATTTTATTATTTTAGCTCGCGGCAAGCCCTCTTCAGTTAGTCTGTGATGACTAGGATGCGACAACGATCAGTTCCACTCTTCCATCTCCCAACCTATCCATATACTGTAGGATGCCTCCAGTGACGCATGTGAGCTTAGCGTCGATCTTGGCAGGCCTAGATTCTTGTAGAGACTGTAGAGCAACTTCGTTTGTAATCCTTTCGCTCCCACTTCACAGCTAAGAGATCAGTGTTGAAAGCATTTCTTACTATTTGGTCTACTAAGTAACAGTACTTACTTGTTTATTTTAAAGTTGTGGACCTTTTCAATGTTAGTTTCCAGGGAAGTGTAAGTTCAACAACACGCAGATTTCTAAAGGCATTTGGTAATGATTCTTATGTGTGTCTATCAACAGTTGCCAGTCCTTTACTGCTCCCAAAATTGACGAAGGTTTAGTCTTATCTTTGGGCAGCTTATTTATTGGCTCCAGGTTTCACAGAGTTTACTTTTTGGAAGCAAATACTGATTGTCCCCTTCCTAGTTCGTGCAATAGTCAGGCTGGTGGCCTCTGCTGAGTAAAAATGCGGTACGAATATTGGCCTCTTTCAAGTAGTATTTTGCATCTGTAAACAGTTTTGTGTTGTCCCATCGTTTGGGTCCCCCCAATCAGAACCAAGTGCTAATGAAACAAACATATAGGTTAAGTTCAGGTTAGAACGTAGTAGAATGATGAGGACCGAAATATCGTGAACCGAAATTATAGTACGCCTTTTGCATCGGCACACAAATTCCTTATACGACGTGTACAATCCATTTGTAGAATACCTTATTAAGCATTGTGATTGTGCTAAAGACGAACGAGCGCGAGCGTCGCCTGGACGTGGGTCTGCTGCAGTCGGGCAAGTTCGCGGAGGCACTGGCGGGACTGGAGAAGTGGCTGTCTGACACTGAGGAGATGGTCCACAACCAGAAGCCACCCTCCGCCGACTACAAGGTCGTCAAGGCGCAGCTGCAGGAACAGAAGGTAACATAATACAAGAGAAAATTCTTTTAAGACTACAAAACCCATAGAGGTCATAAAATGATTGAACGACATTTAATCGGCTAATAACTTGACAAGCTTGAATAGTTATGCAGATTGTTTTGGTATGCTATCGGATGGGCGTTGTTCCCCACTAGAATTAAGTTAATGGGAGATATTGCCTACCATTTTTTCATTGCTCATTAGGTGTTTGTCGAACCTAAGAATGCCTACGAGAATGGGTAATTATTTGAAGAATTTAAAATCCATGCCAGCCAAACTGGTACTCTTTTAGGTTCATTTAAAAGGACTCCATGTGTTAGGGGAAGGACTTCGATAGAGAAAGGGCAGGGACTACATGTCACAGTTTCGCAAACCAGAAGAAGTTATTATGAACAATGAGTTCACGTTGTGGGCATGTCAACTATCTGTGGGTGCGTTCCTGTTTGTCGTAGATCCGGTAATAATTAGATTGTCTAACTTAATTTATGTGACCATTCCTTCAGTTATGTATGTAGAATTATATACGTGCTTGCATTTATCAAATGTATTTATTGGGGTACAGTTCCTGAAGAAGATGCTGCTGGACCGGCAGAACTCGATGTCGTCGCTGTTCGCGATGGGCAGTGAGGTCGCCGGCAACTGTGAGCCCACTGAGAAAAAGGCCATTGAGAAACAACTCAAGGGACTGATGCAGAGGTTCGACGCTCTCACCAACGGTGCCCAGCAGAGGATGCTTGACCTGGAGCAAGCCATGAAGGTACGCATCGAAGCCGGTACCGTTCAGGCATATTTTACTTTTTTCATCTATACAGAAGCAACGAAAAACGGAATATGTCTTATCTTGGCAGGTCTAGATTCTTGAAGAGACCTTAGAGCGACTTCGCCAGCAGTCCTCTTGCTCCGTCTTCCATAGCGAATTACATTTCACATCTGCAGCACATAATTGACCAATGACATTGTGTCGTTTCCAGGTTGCCAAGCAGTTTGAGGAGCAGCTGCAGCCGCTTCTGGAGTGGCTCGGCAGCACGGAGAGAAAGGTTCGGGCTCTGGAGCTGGTGCCCACCGACGAAGAGAAGATCCAGCAGAGAATCAGAGACCACAAGGTACACTTCGCAGTGTAACTATGTTTTTTTCTATAATATGGATAGACGTAGAACGCACGGCAGGTCGACGCCATACTAAATGTATGGCGGTGACCGGCGACCAGCCTAATACACCTTGGTAAATTGGGTAGGTATCATGTCAGCGCTTCCCAAATTGAGCCGGATATATTGAACTAGATTGAAAACACAAACTATTATTCATAGCAGCTTTCACCGACCTATATTCAGTGCAATTAAACCTATTAAGGAGGAAGAAGGGACATACAGTTTTACATGGAATCTGAACCGCGGCAAACCTCAACGGTCGGACGGTCACCATATATAATCCATAAATCAACCGCTATCGGTGTTGCTTAACCTCTGTAAGCTAGTACTAAGGCGTCGTAACACCAAGAAACCAAGGCTGACAAGAAGATTTTTTTATAGGTAACCCGGATGGGTGGCTGGGTCCAAAAATTCAAAAGAAGATCAGACACAGCCACTCAATCTTACGCAATACTCATACATAATCTTGATAATGAAATGTTGGCATATTGGTAATGAATGAAACATGGCTACCAGGTGATCCACGATGACATAATGTCGAAGCGGCCTGCATTCACCAAGCTGACTGACACGGCCTCCACCCTCATGGAGCTGGTGGGAGAGGATGAGGCGGCTTCGCTCGCCGACAGACTGCAGGGTGCTACTGACAGGTATGCCGACGCAATTCAAGTGCCTTTCAATGTGTCTACACGAAAAACATGAAAAATAGCTTATTTTTGGGCTTGTTTTGGCGCCAGGAGGCGAATAAGTTACGTATTGTTTTAGCTTCAGTTACACGACATTGTCCGAATCATGCATAACAAATTCCTGAGGGTTACACCCGGTTCTCGAAACGTTTTCCGAAGTTGTGTTTCCATTCTCGGTTGGCAGTATGTAAAACTCAACGTGCTGAGCCATCGCGGCGTTTATTTATGTTTATCTATATGAGGCTATGTCAGTAAGCACTACTCAACATCTGGTACATTCTCCAGATACCAAGCCCTGGTGGAGAGTAGTCTGAACGTAGGGGAACTCCTGGACAACAGTCGCCAAGGTCTCAGACATCTGGTGCTCACCTACCAGGACCTCACCATGTGGATGGATGCCATGGAACAGTATCTGGCTAAGAAGAAGATACTTCCCGTCAATATCGAGAAACTTCTGAGGCAGATGGATGATTTGGCCGTAAGTTTTTCAATCAATCAGTCGTAACATCACACCTTTTTCTCGGAAGGTTAGGCAGAGATGATTGGGGACCATTTGACGCGCTCCTGTCATGCTGTGATTCTTTATTGTTTCATATATACAGGTTGTCCCAGTTCAACCGGAAAATATTACTACCATGGGATTTCATTCAATCTTTAGTTTCGAAGTTATTCAGGATTTTATTTATTTCTTTTTAATTCTTAATTCTTCTTAGAAAAAATAACGTAAATAATTTGGCCTATCGAATGAAGCTAAATCATTTGAATTTCGATTGATACAACATGAGAAAAAAAATTATAACGAATGCACGATGGATCGCCCTTGTCACCACACCTTGCTGCATAAAAGGCTGAATAACTTGTAAACTATGGGTCGATGAATAATCAATAATACTTATACTCTTGAATGTGCAGGAGAAGACGGAAGAGATTGCGTCGAAACAGGAAGCTGTGGATAGCACCGTGGAGAGCGGTCTGGAGCTGATGAAACACATCTCCGGAGACGAGGCGCTCCAGCTCAAGGACAAGCTGGACGCGCTGCAGAGGCGCTACAACGACCTCACGCAGAAAGGAGCCGACCTGCTCAAGGCGGCATCCGAGGCATTGCCGCTCGTGCAGCAGTTCTTCAACAGCCATACCAAGTGAGTCTCTGCACGTCTTGCTGTTGTTTTTGTTGTTGTTGTTGTTGTTGTTGTTCTTGTGGTTTTTATGTTGTTGTTAGGACTGAGGGCCTTTTGTGTGCCCTTTGTGCTGACTGCAACCGGTTGAGTTTCTTCAAAAATTCGGTGCACTACCTCTGGATCTTGGCTCTCCTCTCCAAGTGTAGTAGGGCTGTATGTTAGCCAACTCTTTACACTTTATCAGCTCATGTATGGCAGTCTCGTCCACCGGCAGGCATGCTCTGCAAAGTGAGCTGTCTGTAACTCCAAGCAAATTGACATGTCTGATAAAAAAACAGCGTCCTGTACTCTCTGGACATCGTGTGGTTAACTATATGTGTGGGAAAGAAGACCATCTGCCCAGGGAGTAGAGTAACCACCCAAACCATACATGACTATTGTTATTGCAATGTGTTAAGAAACAATAAGGTTATAGATTTTGAAAAATTTACAATTTAGTAGCCTTAAGCACTGACTACCTCAATACTTACCCCGAGCCAAAGCAAACCAGTCTACTCGGATAAACGTCCGCTGCTCACCAGACACTATTCAGAGGATCCCCCAGAGATCCGTGTCTACGAGATAAAGGCTGCCTTGAAGGAACTTAAGAGGTACAAGGCTCCAAGGTCAGGTAGGGTTAACGACCAATCTCCACAAAGCTGGAGGACGGCTCAACCTGAAGGAACTGCAGAGATTATTCAATGCAATTCTGGAAAATTGTGTCGTCCCCGCTGCAGTGCCGTTGTTCTGTTCCACAAGAAGGGAAATAGGACGACGTTGAAAAACTATTGGCCTGTCTCTATTCTAAGTCATGTCTACAAAGTCTTTTCGAAAGTCATCACGAGTCGATTTATGCAGAGGTTGAACCAGTACCAACCATGCGAACAAGCTGGGTTCAGGAAGAGATTCAGAATGTTGGATCACATCCTGACTATAAGACAGGTGATCCAAGAGTTTGATGAGTACAACAAGCCAAAATTCCTTGCCTTTGCCAAGTACAAGAAGGGCATTTGACTCATAAAAAAATGGCCTATCGAAAACTCACTCCTTAGATACAGAGTTGACCACCGATGTGTCGAGGTACTACAAAACTTGTATCGATTGGATACGATGAGTGTGAGGATCCATGATAACACCCGCGCCATGCCACTCGGAAAAGGAGTGAGGCAAGGGGATTATGATCTCACTCAAGCTCTTTACAAATGCACTAGAAGACGTGTTCAAGATGCTTGAGTAGGAGAAAATGGGTGTCAATATCAATGGAGAGTTTCTCAGTCATCTTCGCTTCGCCGATGACATTGTCCTTCTCCCTCATTCCCGGAATCAACTTCAGAAGACGATCAGCGACCTCTATGAGGCATCGCTGAGGGTCGGTCTGAAGATGAACCGAGATAATACCAAATTCATGTCGACGGCGATGGCACGGAGGCGTGGGGGACAAATAATCATCAATGGCGAAACAATCGAACAAGTGGAGGAGTACGTTTACCTTGGCCAAATACTTCAGTTAGATCGACAAGGAAGTAGGGAGACCTTCATCGGGCTACCTTCGCGTGCGTACTCCCGGTCATGACGTACGGATGTGATCCTGGGCTCTAACGGCCGGCATAGCCCAATAACACTGTTTCGAGCAAGCCATGGATCGAGCCATGCTGGGAATATCGTTACGACACAAGGTGCGAAACGAAGAAATTCATCGACGCACCAAAGCAGTAGGTATTGTACACCGGGTGGCAAAGCTCAAATGGCAGTGGGCTGGACACGTGAGCCGCAGGGATGTCGACCGTTGGAGCTCCCCCGTCGAACACTGGCATCCTTGGAGAGGAAAGCGAAGTGTGGAAAGACCACCCGCCAGGTGAAACGACGACATCTGGTACGTCGCGGGCAAAAGATGGATTCGTGCTGTGCCGAGTGCCGGTAGGGTTGGAAAAAAGTTGGAGAGGCGTCCAGCAGTGGAGGGTGAAACACGACACATGATGATGAAACACAGACTACATATTTCATCCATGCCTTAAGCCTTCAAGATGCAAAATTCCTTCCAAAAATCTAATGGTCGCATTTGTCTTATTACAGGAAAAACAAGCATACCAGTTCCATTAACCATTTACATCCATAACATGTCATTTGCGCCATGGGGGAACAATAATTTCAGCTGAATTTATTCTCCATGCGAATGTTCACTGAACTAACTGAATTCTCCCGACAGGCTGACGGACTGGATGACGAGCGCAGAGGGCTGCCTGCAGGCTGTGGAGCCGCGTGAGGACGACATCCTGCGGCTAGAGGCCGATCTGCAGGAGTTCAGGCTGGTGTTGGACAACATCAACCTCATCGGACCCCAGCTCTGTCAGGTGTGTGCATATTATGATTTCTATATTTTTTATTTCTTTTATGTTTTACCATCTGTGTAATATGTAATAATGTGAATGTGAATTGCAATAATGCGTGCAAAGAAAGAGGAATGCAAATAAATGCAAGTAAGATAAAAGTTATGGTGGTCGAGAGAGATGATGAAGTCAACGAGTGCAATGTAAGAATAGGAGACGAAAAGCTGGAACAAGTGAATAGGTAACTGTACCTGAAAAGTGTTCCCGAGGGACGGAAGATGCGATAAAGATGTCGAAAGTTGAGTGAGCAAAGGTAGTAGCGTAAGTATCTGAAAAGCCGAGTGATTAGTTCCACTGCATGAATGTATATTCGTAATCGCGTTTTGGTCCCAATACTTATATATGGCAGTATTGGCAGTGTCTGTAGGTTATGGCAGAAGCGACATGAAAGTAGAATAGTGCAGTTGAAATGGAGTCATTAAAAAGAATACATAATAAAGGGGTGTATCTTTGAAAGTATCTTCATCCTATATAAGAAATAAATGTGTGAGAGAAAAATTGGATTGAAAGAATACATGGCAATAAGGATAGAGAAAGGTGTGCTTACATGGTTTGGACACATGTGGAGTATAGATGGTGATAAAATGACCAAACAAATATATGAAGTGAGTGAGTGGATGGAAGAGTCGAATGGGGATGCCCTAGGCGAACATACCATGACCAAATATGTAACCTTTCATAGAAAGGGCAAGTTAAAAGTATAAGTATGATATTATGGTATAACTTGACGCAGATCTCACCGGGAGAAGGTGCGTCTCACATCGAAGGCCTCGTGACCAGAGACAACCGTCGCTTTGACGGAATTGTGGAGCAGATACAGCGCAAGGCGGAGAGACTTCTGCTTAGCAAGAAGGTATATATAGTAATTTATTGTTGGCTAATTTTATTCATCTGGATAAAAATTATTATCGTTTGCTTAAACACGGATTTTAGCACAAATTTCTTTTTAATTTTGACATGAATTTATGTGATAGGTTATAATTTAGCGGGCATTGTTTGGGTTTGAGTTACTCATGATCATACCAAATAATTTTTTACGCAAAAACAATTCAAAATGAATGTTAAAGATTCATTTAACACACGAGATTTATTTGTGCTTAACTATAATATGCATGTAAACTTACTTATACAACCTGAATCTGTTATAGTCTTTCATATTGTACAATGTATACTACTTAAGTTATCTACTATAAAGATGTTGATTCTATAATAATAAATTAAATTAAATTATCACCTTCACTTTCCGCTTTAATTGAAGGTGGATAGGCAAAAATGTATCGGTTGCCGTCCCATCAATAAATATTTAATAAGGGTGAGATATACTGTCATTAGAAAGCACTATTAATATATTAAAATTGTTACTAAGGTGGTCCATCTCAATTGTTCTAGTAAAAAAATGAAGGCTGATTAGTCCGGAGTGGTGTGGGTCCACATACCGTGTGGCCACAGGTGACGCGACAAACACTGAATAATTGCGCTGCAAACATTCTTATGAAGCAGTGTTTGTTTGCATTACCTACTCTCCTGTCAAGTAAAACTTTCAATATCGTACTGCGCCCAACATGAACGCTCTCTGTTTTATGCAATTTTAGAGATCTCCCACTTTATCACTTGCATCTATACAGTATAACTCAAAATGTTTGTTTGCTATTGTCCGGCCGCCGAGAGAGTGCGGTCTTGACGTCTGTCAATTTGACGTTTATTTTGTAGTGATGAGTAAATGCGATAGTTATGATCGGGTAACTTCGTAGTGGCAAAATACACGAAATACTCCCTCGAGTGGGTCACCTATAACTGTTCGGTGTAGTCCGCGAACACTAATGACTTTTATCAGTCATGCTGTAACAGGATGATTCTACTGCACAATGGGTAAAAAGTAATATGTTAATAGTAACTAGTAAAAACTTGTTACTCATTTACACAAAGTTCATTATTGCCCATCACTACACATGTCAAACTGAATGCGTTGCCATATTGGGCGATTTGTCGCAAATTAGGCTACTAAAGCTTCATTGCGCGACACAAATTTAAACATTGTGCGACTTTTTACAATACTTTTAAGACTGAATATGTGGTATAAATTGGGCTACTTGAATGTCCAAATCCTGCGACTTGAATCAAAAACATCTAGCAATCCCGCTGACAGACGTCAGGAATGCATTGTCTCGGAGGTTGGACAATAAGAGGATGTATCAGTAACGGCATATTGGAGCGAGAAGTACTCCTTTTTACAATTGTATTAACAGGAATCTTAGGCCCACGACAGATTATCCAAAATGGCCGCACCTGAACACTTGTTGTGTTTCAGTTGTGTAGCGCAACTTGATGTATTCGTATACACCAAATTGCATCAGTCTGTTCTAGCACGGTGCGAAACCTAGAGTGGTCGCACGTGTTTTCCGCTCATTCCGTAATCTGCTTAGCGTTGCAATCTCACTGCTCACCGAAGTACGGCAATACCGCAACCGTGTTTTGTTATGAGATGAGCTACAATCTTCCGCATTCGACAATGGAATATCAAAACAAAAGCATACGTGTTCCGCTCCATACGGCTGAACAACATTCCATGCTAATGTGGCTGCCCTCATGCGGAGACTGAAGAATCGCTGCAATTTATTCATATTCCACACTGGATAGACTCTCTCGGGCCTTATTTATGGGTACAATGATTTATGTACCTAGTTGAGCAGAAGTAGAGTTTTGGCAATTGAACTGACTGGTGTGTCTCGACGGCAGCGCTCGCTGGAGGTGGTGGGCGACATGGAGGAGGCTCTGGAGTGGCTGCGCGGCGTGGAAGCGGCGCTGCGCGACGCCGACCCGCCCAGCTGCGAGCCCGAGCTGGTGCGAGCCCAGGTCAAGGAGCACCGGCCACTCAACGACGATGTGGCCGCCCAGCGAGTCAGAGTCAGGGACCTCATCTCCCAGGCTAAGAAGGTACATACACGTTTCAGCCTCTAGTAAACCTACTGCTATGATACATACATAGAGAATGACCATTCTAGGGATGTACTTTAAATTTGGTGAACACTACATAAAAATCAATTGTGTTGTTTGGAAGTTTGTCGTGAACGGACCTCACGCAGACATGAGAGCAGGCAGAATTTAATATTTGGTTTACAAGTATGGAGGCAGACGGCGACACTACGGAATAGTGGTCAAACGAAACCTACACCAAAGTTGTTTACGTGTCCCAAAACTAACGTTCAATTGCACAGGTGATCCGCGAATGCTCATCCTCTGAGGAGACCGGTGAGATTCGTGACCGCATGGAGGAGCTCCGCGAGACCATGGAAGAGGTCGGACAACTCAGCTCGGACCGTCTCGCCGCGTTGGAACAGGCCTTGCCGCTCGCTCAGCACTTCGCTGACACGCACCACGGGTAAGGAATCAGTCTTGTACGAGCTAGTACCACATTCCAATTTTCTTATTCTTATTTCATAAGGACAAGTTTATATTTCATGATGAGTCTGTCAAACAAGCATTATGAAGAAATTATTTATTTATTTATTTGATGAATGAACAGCCGAAGCTGATGATTTCATCTCTATGTTCACTGGTGCTATGTTATTTTTATTTGTTGTTACTTTAGTTTAGTGCTTGTAGGTGTTTGTCAAGCTTGTTTTTAAGGATTTGGTGTGGGTGCTTTTACTACGTCTTCAAGTAGTTTGTTCCATATCTCCACTGTTCCTTTTGACAGTTATTAACAGTATATTGCCAAAAAGTGGTTTAATGTTTTACACTTAATAGTAATTTTTTTAATAATCGTTACAGGATCATTCTGTGGTGAGTGTATTAATTTCGGGAGCGGATTTAGTAGGTCAAGTGGAAGAACTCTTTTCTATTCCATTTTTAGATCTCATCGCTTACTGCAGGATGACCCTGTATTTTACCTAGTTTCCTCTTTGTTTGTCCAAAAACAGTAACGTAATAGATGAAATATTAAAGAGTTTCTTTAAACTGTATATCCCTTGCAGACTATCTTCCTGGTTGGATGACATGGAGAGGCAGATCAGCATGCTCGCGATGCCAGCACTGAGACCGGAGCAGATCGTTCAGCAACAAGATAAGAATGAGGTCAGCATTGTAATGTTCTTATTTATATATAGGCACAGGTACTGCACACATCAGCGTCGTTGGCTCAGTGTTGCGAAATTCAGTATTCGATTAAAGAAGTTAAGTAATGCTGAGCGCGGTCAGGACTTGGATGGGTGACCGCTCAACCGTAGACGCTGGTCGTGGTTCGGATTCCACGTTAAATGTAGATCCCTTCCCTCTCCTTACATCTTGGTAGGGTTAAACCCATCTGGGTTGGTACCACCACACTGAATGAAGGTCGGTCGAAGCGGCTATGAAATATAGTTCGTGTTTTCCGTTCAGTTCAGTGTAGCAGGCTGGAATTGAGGGAAGTGCTGATATGGCATCTACATACATAACTACATAACTCACCGAGGTGTTTAAGCTGACATCACTGGTACCAGAAAACTGGTGCATTATATGTGATGTAGCCATCTGTGTCAGTTTCAATAAAAAAAAAGAAAGAAAAAGATCTACTGGTTAATTGTTCTGTAATCGTAATACCCAGTTACTGATATAGCAACCCAAAATACGACCAACCATGCAGGGTATAAAACAGACGGAGGTAACTATTTGTGCTGAAGGTGTGTGAAGCATGCTTGGTACGACAATATCGCGTGTGAACACGAGCTGCTACACGCACACTAATACATCAAGGTCGGACAGTCAGGCAGTACGCAGCGCGTCGTACGCACACTCTTACAGTGGGCGGTCCGTATGCGTCCGGGCGTATAAGGAGGGTCTGAAGTCTGAAGTCCGTAGACCTCGAATTTTTATTTATCTCATGAGTGCAGACCCTGCCTTAAAAACCATGCGAGTTCTGACTCTTCGTTGGCTAGTGTTTGTCCTGGGAGTCACGACGCCGTCTCCTGGCCGGGGTGGCGATCGCGTACGCTTGACGTCGAGTGCGAGTGAGCACGGACATCTCGTCTCCAGCGAGAATGCAGTCGACAATTTTCGCGATCACCACCCTGGGTGGCTCGGCGCCATATGTCGCTCTCTCAATAAAAAAATTCAGATTGAGCTAGAATTTCCGAAATGTTAAGATTTTCGTATTCTTTCAAAATCTTAGCTCAATCGGAATGACACAGACTGACAGACATCATCTAATATTACAGCTAAACCACCTACCGAGAATTCGAATTTAAAGAATTTTCATTATTCTTCTTGTAAATTGTTTTATTAATTATTTAAAGTTTTACTTTTATTGAGATAAAAGAAATCAGGTTAACCTGCTCTTAATTAAGATTTGTAGCTCAATACAATTCGTCGAAAGTTGAAATGATCTAATTATACTTTTATTTTCTCAAACCAAAACGAAATATTTAATAAAATCACGGAAAAAATTATAAAATGTAACTAATATTTAAAAATAAATTTAAACGAACAACTAACTTGTAAAGTTTATAAGTTATAAAGTAGCTATATATATTCAAATGAAAATAAGTGTACTTACTATAGTAAATAAATAATTTATTTTTGACGATGGGCCTTAAAAGGGTTAATTAGATTATTTTAACAGTTACATTTGAATATTAGAAGCTATGGAAGTATTTATTATCTATATGCGGAATGTACCTATTTGAATCAACTGCGTCCCTTTTAGGGAGTTATTCTGTAGCCTATACTAAGCAACTTTCCTTCCTAAAGACCTTCATTCAGTGCGGTGGTACCAGCCAGCGCGGATTTAACCCTACCACCATGTAAGGAGAGGGAAGGGACCTACAGTTTAACGTGGAATCCAAACCACGACCAGCATCAACGGTGAAGCGGTCACCCATCCATCATATAAATTAAAAAAGATCATGTGACAATAAATGGACGGATATAATACCTAACCGCATTCGGATGTGCCTAACTTTGGTAATCGAATACCGAATATCGAACCACTGAGCCAACGACGCTGTAAAATCGAATCAAAAATCAAAAACCTGATACAGAATAACCCCAAGGCCAGTTCAAAACGTTTAACCGAAAACTTAACATCCTGTGTATTCGGTGAGTCTTCGTGCCTTACAAGCTGCATGATATCTTGTCCGAATACCTCCGTGGTGGTCGGTGTTGTGCTGTAATTTACCGGAGTTCTTGCAGCACAACACCGATTGCTCTGCTTACCCCGATTTTTGGGATTTAGCGTGAGTGATAAATAAGTAAGTAAGTAAGTATTTTACGTCTCCAAAATATGTAAAGTCATGTAAAACTAACCTCTTCCACCTCACAGGCAGGTGACAAGAACACCCTACTCTCACCGCCCCCCTGCACCGCAAACATCTCGACATTCCTCACTTCAGGCGTTTTACAGGGGCATTCGCGTCGCTCTCAAAATGCTTTTACTGAAAAAACAACGCTCAAAGGATGCGCTCGCGGAGGGAATGTGCGATGAGCATGTGAAAAGGGCAAACTTTCACATTTCTATTCGTTGGCTTCTCAAGTATTTTTCGATTGGTACTTCAGTAAGGTTGCGGGTCAGAACCTTTTTTTAACATTCCAACTAAATGTGCCATTCTTCTTACGCGAATATGAAACATGAGGGACGTACATGCATAAACGAAAACCGTTACGATTAAACTTGCTAGGGTGAAGAAAAACACCGCGAGAAAAGCGGCACACTCCTAGAATACGAAGGTTGGCTGCAAAATTTTGCCCATAAAGTTCTCCTTGTGCTAAGCAGGAAAGTTTAATGCGAATATAATAATCATTGTGGATGAAAAACGTTATATTCCTCAATTACTAATTACTTTTCAATAAAACATTTCGTACAATAAAGAACAAGCAGGTTTTATTGAGTCCAATCACAGATTATTCTATATTTGTACTAACGTACAGATAGGAACCGGGAAAATAACGAAATTACGCTACTCGTTCGTTCGTTGTTGCGTCTTGCGGAACAGTAACAAGCGAGTCTCTAGAAAGATGCGGATATATCTATCTATCTTTACGTTAATCGATGCTTTCCACTAGCTAGGACTAACAATTTCTTAAATTATTTATAACTCACTCGCCCTTCAGTAAGTTATAAAAAAATAACAAGACTCAGAGACTATCGGGCGACGCAATACGGTTCGCCCGAAACTTACAGAAACACTCATCTCAGTAATGCACAGCCCTCACTTGAATTATTACGATGATTGAACATTAATCTTCAAAGTCTATATTAATATGCTAATGTAGTAACATTCCTACCGTGAGATACAGAGATTTTCGAGTTATTACTAGTGATAGAGTTATCTGTAGCGACACGGAAACCATGCGGTCTGTATAACGCATCTGTCGCAGCAGCGTTGCCATATAGAAGTAGTTACGGATTTTCAAGCAAATTGATTTGTAAGGAAATACGGATTTTCTATTAACCAGCGCCGCGCCATCTGCCTAATTGGTGATCCCAAGCTTACGGAGGGACTTGAATCATTGCACCACAGGCGAACAATCGGTTCCCTTAGTCTG
>WYDE02087634.1:0-11801 GCA_009867175.2 Adela reaumurella
CATGCAGTAGGTGGGTCTTCGTGCCTTACATGCTGCTAGATGTCTTGTCCGAATACCTTGCGAAATGTGGTGATCGTTGTTGTGCTGTAATTTATCGGAGTTCTTGCAGCACAACACCGTTTGTTCTGCTTACCACGATTGTCGGGATTTAGCGTGAGTGATATGTATGTATATGTATGTATGTATCTTTCTATATTAATGCATGAAGCATTATTATATTACATACATATCACTCACGCTGAATCCCGACAATCGGGGTAAACAGAATCATCAGTGTTGTGCTGCAAGAACTCCTGTAAAATACAGCACAAAACCGTTCACCACATTACTCAAAGTAATATATTAGTTTTTTTATAAATTTTGAGAGTTTAGTTAATTTAACCAAAATTAGTAGCTGATGAAACAGTTTTTAAATTCATAGGGACGATCGAGATATAATATGTCAAGTATCATAGCTTTTCCTATTATACCTAAGTTCATTGGGGATTATGTTCCTGCATAATATATTGATGTACGTAGCTATTTATTTATTTATTTAATTTCAAATCAAAATATTGCTGAAATATGTATAGTTGTAGTGAATACAAGTTAATTTAATATTTGCAGGATTTATAAATATTTGCCAGTAATAATGTTGTAGATTTCGCATTAAACACTCATGTGAAACATTAAAGGCACGGTTAATTTAATATGGGGAAAAATTCGGCATGAATTTTAAATTTCATATGAAACTGCTATTCGCTATATCAAGACAAACTGAGATCGGTGAGTCTTGGTCGTTAAAAACCCGGGCAAAAGTCAGAATATTTCATACAAAATATTAAGTATTTTTCCATACTAAATTGCGCTTCATTGCGTTGAAGTATTTTTCAAGTATATTTGAAGTATATTTGAAGTATACCTGAAGTATTGTTGAAGTATATTTGAAGTATTTATTGAAGTATTTTTCCAGATTTCAATTAACGAAGACCAACGTATCCTAGTTCGTCTTGATACAATGAATAATATCGTGCTTGTTTCATTGATGTATATTGACATATATATTTTTACCACTTACCCAATGTCCCGATTTTCCGATTACATAATGTCTTTACCTGTTTCACATTTAAGAATTTATATTATAAATACTGAATTTTGCACTAAATATTGAAGAATATAATTTCAAAAGAGTAAATTATGTTTTGTATTAACATGACGTGGAAAACATATAGGAGTATACGGTTGACGGTCAACACATGTATACTGTTGACGGTCAACACATGTATACTGTTGACAGTCAACACAACCAGCCGCAGCAAGCGTCATTTCATTTTATACCTTTACATTAGCGCAGACACCAGCTTTAAACATTTATTAACAATCTTTTAAAGCAATATCATCGTTTAACAATAATATATCAATAAGTAGTTACTTATACAAATATAATTTAATACTTTAGTCCAAATTTTAAAACCGGTACAGTGCGACGATTCACCTAATAATTTAGAACATGAGAAAAATAACAATAATTCTGGTGCACGCTCTAAGCCTAACGTGCCTTAATAAAGTTGAAAGCGTAACTATGTATCTAATATTCCTTTTCGAAGTACTATACCGGTTCACTATCACGGTTACTTACTAACAAGTAGTTTTCAAACTTATAAATATATGTAAATTACACGTACACTTGACGATTCTCACTTCTGTGCATCATGGACTTTTAACCCGATCACGTGACCGAACCGGACATCGCTAGGTGAAAGAGATAAGTGCATATTATATTGTTCGTCTCATATTACATAACACGGCATGCGCGTGGGAACGATGATTCGGGGGTCTACCGTGCTATTATCACATTAGCGAGAGAAGAGACATCGCCACGATTTCAACCAATCGGTGGTGATCGCGAAAATTGTCGACTGTAGTATCGCTTGAGACGAGATGTCCGTGCTCACTCGGACTCGACGTCAATCGTATGCGTGCGTGCGGGGAGCTAGAGTGGGGCGTGACAAGCTAGTCCCGCCCATACAGCGTCCTACACGCACGCATAAGCTTGACGGCGAGTGCGAGTGAGCACAGACATCTCGTCTCCAGCGATACTACAGTCGACAATTTTCGCGACACGGCCAGTCTGGGACTGGCCGTGTCGAGTGATGTCGAGTGCGTGTGCATACGATTGGCTGAAATGCATGCGTAATATCACTCACTCGAGTGATATTACGCCGGTAGTAGGCCAGATATGAAACCAGTGTGTGTACATACACTGTGTGACTTTACTTGCATCAATAAAACATTGTAAATTCTAAATTGACTACTTTCATTTCGAATAAACACACACCATTTAAGTTATCTCTCACGAAAGATATACAGGTCAGACCTGAAATACCCGGAAAAGTATTTCCATTAACCCTTTGCTTTCATGTGATTTTTTTTAGATTTACCGCATTGCATGTGCGTTTAAAATTACACTTACAATCATAATACTTGCAACTTGTGTTTTAAAGTGTAGTACGATAATATGATATACCTATCTATAATGCACTAATTTTGAAATAAGTACTCGTAAGAACATACCGACTCAACTTTGAGCAGTACTAGATCGTTCACAAAGGATTCGTGCACCTACCTACTCCAAAAATGTCGTTTATTACATGAAGACAAAATAATGATCTAACAATGTAACTCCTAATATAACAGACTTATAAAGACTGACGACTTTTATAACACGAATATATATAATATCGTTAGGTACTAATGAAAATATACTCGAGATACATTTACATTTCGTTCACCTTTATAAATATACTTTTCTCCTACATTTACTTACATCGATATTGAAGTCACATAATGATATGGAACGAAAGCGCCGGTCGAAGAGCCCACATACGAACACACTCAGCGCACAATAGAATATAACAAAATTATATATTTCTTATATTTTAAGCCAAAAATACCCTAGTAAAATATATAGTTAGATTACTCGCTCCAGAACAAGTCAAACACTAATTATACTTTCTTGCAGCCAGATGTTTCGGGATTAATATTTTCCACCATTTTAAATAGACATTGAGACACACATACATAGGGTCGGTAAATATTAACTACCTTTAGTATACCTAAACACGGCAAAGCATAAATGTGGCACTAACATAATTTGTATGAAATATTCTTAAATTGTTATTTTTCCTTTTAATATTTGAATTATTCCGGGCACACGAATTTAGGTACGTATACGTAAGCTACAACAATCATACAGGTACAGTCGACAAGTCTCATTTCTGTGCGTCACAGACTTTGAACTTGATCACGTGACAGGAGAGCGCGAGGTGAAAGAGATAAATATGCTTTTGTATTCGTCGTATCCTACTGTATACTACGGATGGCGCGTCGACGGGGCCCGGAGCGTGGGGCCTTTCCATCTATCGCAGCTCTTGTAAATTGGCGGGAAAACGATGCACAGATATGAAACTTTGCGTGTGTACAGAACTACATATAGGTATAGTGAGCGGTAATTGTAAGAACTGAAGTGATAATGATCACAGGTGGTATAATTTATTTATAATTATGTAATAGGTACATCTAATATAAAATCACTGACCAGTAGTCGCCGCGACATATAGGTATGAGACGTGGCGTAAGAATTTAATAAATACCTACTTTTTTATAATCTTTGCGCTAAAAGGAAAGACTCATGCCGATCAGTGCCACGATTATATTATCTTATCTATTCGTGTTCAGTGTTTTCAGTGACAAAGGAACTAACAATTTCTTTAAAATATTGCACTTGATAAATATTATATAAATACTTCGTCACTTTAAGAGATCTGATCGCCGGATATTTATCTGGATTAATTCGTCATTTATAGTAGAATCCTGAAAGTGACATTCGATATTTTGTTCATTTTATTGAACATATATTATGTAGTTGAATTTTGTAAGGGATTACAATACATTCAAAGTGAAGACGGATGCTGGTTGTATGAAAGGGTACGTTTATCTGTAACCGCCGCCGCCGCCGCCTCCGGTCGCATAGCCAGTACCGTTGCTCAGGAAGGGGTTGGAGGGTGGAGGCTGTGCGGGTGGAGCCTGCCCGGGCACGCCTAGGCTTTCCCCGCCGGCGTAGCCCTGAAATATAAATAACAAGAGACACACTATTTAATAAGAGGCACAATATACAACCATTCATGGCTCACATCATTCATAAACCATTAGTGCTCCATGATTTCAGCAAATTCAGTTATTTTCTATCTGAATAAGGTGCCACGACAGGGTACTTTCTATTTTAATCAGTTCGACTAATGGGAATTTAAAAACTTGTAAACACATACTATTATTATGGCAGTTTTAACGTTCATTCAGTGCGGTTGTAGGTACTGAGACGATCTGGTAAACCCTACCCACACAACGCAATGGAAGGGTTTTCTCGCTACATTTTCCTTCTACAAACTTCATTCGTAGTTGATGTATTCTTCCATCAGACTGGACTGGACGGCTTGAGTGAGTTCGCCGTGTACAGGGTCAGTGCCTCTACCGGCGTAATATCACTCGAGTGAGTAAAGTGGTTTCAACCAATCATAAGCGTTAACGTACTCGACACGGCCAGTCTGATTGGTTGTGTCGAATGCATAGCGCTTACGATTGGTTGAAATCTCTTCACTCACTCATGTGATGTTAGACCGGTAGAGGCACTGACCTCCGATCTCCTGTAGGCTGACGCCCCTGAAATGCCGCCACAGCGTCACTCGACTTACGACTTACTTTTCTGATACTTTGTTTCATCGTTCCGCATAGCTCAAACCTCTAGGTTTGACCACCCGCTAGGTGGGACGACGACATCAGGTACGTCGAGGGCAAACGATGGATTCGTGTGGCCGAGTGCCGGGAGGATTGGAAACAAATTGGAGAGGCGTATGTCTAGCAGTGGATGATTAAACGCTGATGATGATGATGACAGAAAATTGATAGTAGTTACATATCACGATATCACAAGGCTAGTGATGAGTCATTCAAATTATTTCGTGATCCCGATGATACAGCATTGCCTCTTCATCTCCAGAAATATTGAAGTGTTGGCTCACCTGTGTAGCGCCGTAGTTGTCGGTGTGAGCGAGGTCTGTGAGTCGCGAGGAGGACAAGGCGCGCGGGATGGGGTTGGACGGAACCCCGTGGGGCGCTAGCACGATCGAGTCTTCGGCAACCTGCAAATCACAAATTATACACAATTACTTACACATGTTTAAATCACAGCACCTGAATTCATTGTCACTAAAAACACTGAACACAATAGAACCGCTTTCGTGTTCATAACACTGAACAATGTTAGAATGATTATTAACCCATCATTGCATAGGTACATATATAATATATTACACATCCAGCCACTTGTACCAATCTTTAAATAAAATTAAAACGCAAATTTTGATTAAAGTGACATTTATAGTAAGCGATTGTATGTCAGTTTTTGCTTATAAATTAGCATGTCAAAAATTTAAGGTTGGTGCAAGTGGGCCTAAGTCAGATGAGTATAGATATTGTTATTATGGTATACCCGTATTTTCTTTTCCACATTATATAAGTAATATCCGGTCCGGCATTTACATGGAAATTATCACAAATCAAGTGGAAATTATCGACCTCTCATCTACCAGCTATTTGGGCCCCTACAACTTTCATTTTCTATGCAACTCGTAGTATTTTGTGAACCGTACTATCGTAGTAATTACGTGTACGCCAGCCAGACTACTCGTCGCTGTGTCTGCGTGACACACATTACAATATTCACAAGGACACCGTTTGAATATTAAATGCAATGGCGGCACGTCCGTAGTTCGTAGTCCGCACTCGCAGGGACATTGAGCCACTTTACCCGTACCGGAATTATCTAATGAAAGCTGATTATGTAACCGGCAAGCATTGCATACCTTCCTTTTGTCACAGCGGGCGGAGTAACCTGTGCCTTTCTTTGTGAAGTGATCAGATTTACAGATTTACATGTGATCATAGGTTACTCTACTTCTAATAAAAATGAGGTGGTCATATTGGTAAGCACTGATTGTTGAACATTGTTGATTGAACATCGTTGAGATGCTGTCGATTTACGGAAGTTAATGACTGACTGATAATTTCATTTCGTTTTCCCCTTTCTTACCAATTTCGCATGACCAGTGTGGGCACGCGCTGCTGCTTGCTGCACAAGCTGACAAATACGTAGTTGGGATATCGATAAATAATACGTAGTTGGGAATAGTTGGTATATCGATAAATGAGAGAAAGTTGTTTTTTGTTTTGTAGTAATTTTGTTTGATTCAAATCAAATTTTCAGGCTAAATTGCGAGGATATCATCTCATACCTTATCATAGCAAAGACCACAGAATTCTGAAGTAAGATTAAGTATTTCACTGATCCGAATCGAAGACATAGCTCCATCAAACCATAGCGAAGACATGGATCCAGTGACTTTAATTTCATTCGTTTCTATTTGTTTCTTTCGACTCCACATAGGTACTTTATTAAGGTTTTCTCGTAAGACTTTCTTGTCTAGCTAAAATTTATTTGAAAAGGATCTTATAATCAGCACTTTTGTCCAAAAACTAAGATCTCACACCCCACAGTAGCATTTAACAGTTGTGATCTTCGGGGACCGGGAACCGTTCCTTCTAGTAAGTAGGTAGGGGTAATATTATTTGGGTTCCCGATATTTGGGTCCTCCGTCATTATTCTACTATGTTCTAACCTGAATCTAACCGATATTTTTTTAATTTATTCGCACTTTGTTCCGATTGGTGGGATCCAAACGACGGGACATCAGAAAACGGTTTACGAGTAGGTACACTGGAGAAAGTGGATGCTCAGTTAGTATTGCTGCTGTGTCTGAGATGAGGCCACAATGAGAGAGGCCTCCCCGGCTCTGAATCATCGTTGTAGATTTGTTTTGAGTCACGAACAAACAGTGAGCATCACAGTTAACACGGCTGCCGATTTCTGTACCAATTGTTTAAACAATATCGGCGTGATGGGCGATAGCGTGGCGCCGATATACCGCGTCAAAATCTTATCTGCTTCGGCCCACAGATAAAAAGTACTGCAACACGACTCACCTTTTATATGTAACACCATTTTGCAATATGAACCGTTTTAAGATTTCATCGTGACATCGGCTATTCGGACTTTACTTCTAATACCAAACAGAGTCCCAGCCCAGGTTCGAATGCCAGTCTGTTGGCAATTGATTGGTTCTGATCACAGACTTGGAAACTAGACTAGAAGTACCTTACCAACGGCGGGAACAGGAACAGCGCGCTAAGCCCCGCCCTCCCGATTTATGCGCAAATTGTACGAGTTTCACGCGCTGCACGCGCCATCCGGTAGTCACCTCTTATATTCTATATCCCATATAATGTGACATGCCGAAATACATGTAAACAATAATATGTATTTAAATAATATATGTATTTCGGCATGCCCATCCCGTAGTATTTGCAATCCCACTTCTGATATTGGCGTGTCCGTATGATTTGCAACACTACTCGCATCGAAGTCTATAGATAGGTACTAAATTCCGTTTCGCCCCAGGGTTGTTGTCCAGGCTCATCAGCAGGACATTTGGACAACCACCCGTGCCTTTGACGTTTGAGTACATACGCATCTTATAAATTATAATTCGCTCACCCTGATATCCGGTATATAGGTACATAATAGCATCTATTCATACGAGTATATACTGCATTAATCGTTTAAAACAAACATAATATCACAGAGTACTATATACATAATATCCTAGTCATATTATACTGTAAATGCGGCAGGTATTTTGATACTTAACCTCGTGCTGTGGATGAAGCTCATCTTAGATACACTCTGGGTCTAAGGTCCTGAATCCGGCGAGGTGCCGCAGCGGAGCGGCGCGGCGACAAGCGCGTTCTACGGTAAGCCACTCCTACTCTAGTTTTCAAGTCAGTGGTTCTGATGATAAATGAAAATGGTAAGTATATGGTCCGCTTTGGCTAATAGTATGCTCATAAATAATGAACGCGCTACAAAAGTTGTATTCTTTCCTAGTGGGTGGACAGCTCTGGGAAGAGAATCGCGTGACCCAGTCACCGGGCAAAGGGGCTTGGCCGACCTACACCGATTCACCGCTCTCTTCACGGCAGGGGTTAGACAAGGTCGCGTGTTCAACATAATTCATTACAGGTGCAAACGTCATAGTCTTTGATTACATACAATGGTGTTAGGAACGCAGGTATCCTTGTCTGGGCGTGGCGTGGGATCTTGAACGGACAAATTGGTTCTATTCCTACTTTATCTGTGTTGTACCAACCTATAACCAGATGAGAAGCAGGCGAGTGGAGAAATATCCAATCGTGCTACATTTTAGTTTAATTCGACTATATGAAAATCCCCAAGCCTTCGATATCTACTGATTTTTTTATGGAAACCGACACGGAAGGCTACATCACCTAATTCGCCAGTTTTCTGGTGTCAGTGATGTCAGCCTAAACATCTTGGTGAATAATGTAGGTAGGTGCCATGTCAGCGCGTCACTTAATTCCAGCCGGGTATACTGAACTGGAAGGAAAACACGAACTATGTTTCATATAGCCGCTTCGACCGACCTTCATTCAGTGCGGTGGTACCAACCAGGGCGGGTTTAACCCTAGCCCTAACCCAGTGATGTCAGCCTAAACACCTTGGTGAATTATGTAGGTAGGTTCCATGTCAGCGCTTTCCTCAATTCCAGCCGGCTACACTGAACTGGACGGAAAACACAAACTATGTTTCATAACCGCTTCGACCGACCTTCATTCAGTGCTGTGGTACCAACCCTACCACCATGTAAGGAGAGGGTGTACTGGCATTGATGATTTTTGAAACACCGTTGTGCTCGCGGCTCCGCTCATTTGTTTAGAGACGCGACCCTAGGCGCGTGAAGGTCACATTTTTCCAGTTCAGTGAGCGAAGCGAAGCCAATTACTCGACAAGGGTCAAACAACTTTTGGTGTTGTCTGTTTGTCCGCACATACCTCCTAAATGGTCCAGCCGATCGCGCTGAAATTTTGTTGACCCATTCTATATATTAATAGCTCACCACACAACTTTCAACTTCCTAGGAGAACTGGCAAGAAGCTTCGGTGGAAAATTTCCAAAGCCAACTCCTCCTTAACGGTTTGACCGATCGGGCTGAAATTTTGTAGGCTCATTCTACGTGTCTAAACTGTGTAAACGTGTTTAAACTCCTAGAAGAACGCTGCAAATTATCACCAAGCCTGTTACAACAAGGCTGGCGTACATCCACTTTGTGTAAAAGATGACTGGCAGTGATTGCCTCCGGCAATAATTCGTTCAATAAAAAAAAGTTCCGGATTCTGCTAAGCACGAGAGTGTAGTATGGGGATGTAAGGGTGAGGGTATGTGTGTGTGTGTGGGTGAAGACATATGTCTGCGCATATTCCGCGCGGTGCCACAAAGGAATTATAAGAACAGCGAACGGCGTGGAGTAGGCACACCAGTTTATGGGTAATCATATGAAAAAAAACAAGTGAGAACGTTACGATCGTCAATCCGTAACATTCACCCGTCCACGTCACGTCGTCAAACTCTGGTATCGCCAAAGTACAGAGTACCTTCTCAATATTTATTTGAATTCACGTTGAATTTGACATATACCAAAGCTGTCGTGTTTTGTTCATTGTTAGTTTCTCTCTCGCATGACTGAAACAGTAATATAAAGCCTGCCAATGAGGAAGCACACACATCGTGAATTTTCTCCATAAAAACTACACAAAATATGTCCGTATACAAAATTATTTACGCCATATGGTCTTTGATTCTTTCTTGACACTGGGAGAAACTGTGTGCAGAATTTCATTGAAATCGAACTGTTCGGTATAGCGAGAGCGACATGAAAGAAGAATAAATGCAGTTGAAATGCGGACAGTGAGAAAAATATGTGCTATATCTTTGAAAGATAGAGTGAAGAATAAATGTGTTAGAAAAGAATATTGATTGAAAGAAGACATAGGGACAAGGACAAGGAAAGGTATATGCTTAGATGGTTTAAACACATGGAGATAATTGATGGTGAGAGAATGACCAAATAAATATATGAAGCGAAAGTGGAAGGAAGGCTCGAACGGGGCCGCCCCAGGCGAACATACCATGACTAAATACGTAGGTAACTATTTACGGAAGGCGAAAGTTCACAGCACCCGTAACCGGCATGCATGTGTGAAAAGAAGTGGAGGAAAACCAAACGATGTGTGTCGGGAACGTGTACAATGGCGCTCAATTGTTTTATCCCAATTGGCTTAATCCCATCCTTCGTCGAAATGAGACTACTGTGTCGTCAAACTATGGTATCGCCAAAGTACAGAGCACGCAATATTTGTTTGATCAACGTTGAAGTTGACATAGCCCAAAGCGTTCGTGTTTTGTTCGTTGTTCGTAACCTCTCACATGACTGAAATGGGAATAGAGTAAGATTCGTGATGGTATTTACGTACGATCCCTCTGCATAGACAAACAACTAAGTACAACGCACATCCAGGGTGGGACTATAGGACCTGTCCCTCTTATTACTATGTTATATAGGACGGTTAAAAAAAATAGTTTTCTACTCAGCAGAAGACGTACTTAACGCTGGAAAACCGGAAAGGAATGAAGTCCGGACATATTATTCTGTAGTGGTGTCCGTGATGAAGGAATGTCTACAGAATGAGGTTGCATTCCCTGTGTGGTAGTCGTAAAACGGTAATAGAATGGGGAGAGTGGGTAACACAAGGGACTTGCGGTGGAGGATTGTTTTATATTTGTCAGCATCTGTACATCAGTCGGTGGTACAACGCTCTATTTTCACTACATAGCGAAGTTAAGCCCTGCCGAGCGTGGTCATTTAATGAATGGGTGACAGCTTGAGCATTGATGCTGGCCTTGGTTCAGATTCCATGTAAAACTGTAGAACCCTCCCCTCTCCCTACTAGACTGTTGGTTTTAATCCGTCCGGGTGGGTACAATTTCACTGAATAAAGGTCGGTCGAAGCGGCTATGAAACATAGTCCGTGTTTTCCGTCCAGTTCAGTGTAGCTGGCTGAATTTGAGGGAAGCGCTGATATGGCACCTACCTCGTTCACACAGGTGTATTATGCTGACATCAATGGTGCTATAAAAACTGGTGCATTAGGTGATCTAGTATCCGAGTCAGTTTCCATAAAGTAAAAAGAAACTAATGCAGATAGTCTAACGTAGTTTATTGCTGTGAAAATATTGGAAAAATCTCTGGCGAAGTTTCTTGCCAGTTATTGTAAGCCGTACATTGAATTTACTAAATGTTAAAATACGACAAACTCGAGTGCAGTGTAATCTCGATGCATGATTAACAAAGATAAGAAACAAATTTATTTGTATATGAAACTCCTGAAACTTAGGTGGTGGAAATTTTTTCTTGTAATATAGTTTGTCAGTCAAGAAAACACAGTGATTGGACTACTAAATATCTAATATTTAAACGAGAGAGACCGATATAAATAAATATATCTTCAAAAGAAGGAATAATGGCTACTCCCAACCAACTCTTTCCTGAGTCCTGCGCAGACGCATCGAACTAATTAACAAAAGGACGAGCAGGACACAGTATTTATTCATATATTGCACAACGGCGGGATATAATATATGTATGCATAGGGTGCTGCTCTGGTCGATATTATTATCGTTGCCTCAATGTTCAAAAGCTTCAAGTTGCCAAAAGCTTTGATATGACTTTGGTTTATTCCGGTTTATCTTCAGACCGACCCTCCACGACCTCTCATAGAGGTGGCTGAGCATC
>WYDE02087745.1:0-11800 GCA_009867175.2 Adela reaumurella
GGCACGTGGAGATCCGTTGTCTCTGCCTACCCCACCGGGAAACAGGCGTGACGCTATGTATGTATGTATGTATGTAGGTAAGCATTTTAATACTTCTGTGTTCCGCGCGCCTAGCAAATTTTTGGCGAGCCCGGTTCCCATACATAGAGCGGCGCTTGTCGGGTCGATAGGGTACTTAGTTCATGATGGGAATAGATAAATGTATTTAGCTGAAAGTCGAATAAATGCAGTTGAAATGCGTTCATTGAGAAGAATATGTGGTGTATCTTTGAAAGATAGATTGAAGAATACGTGTGTAAGAGAAAAATGTGGATTGAAAGAAGACATAACGACAAGGACAGAGAAAGGTATGCTAGATGGTTTGTTGGACACACGGAGAGAATGGATGGTAAGAGAATGACCAAACAAAATATATGAAGAGAACGTGGAAGGAAGGGTCGAACCAGGTCGCCCTGAAGCGATGTAAAAAAGTGGATGAGGCAAAGGATGTGTGTTAGGAACGTGTCAAATGGCGCTCGATTGTCTCTGCCTACCACTCCGGGGAAGAAGCGTGATGGTGTGTAATGTAATATCTCTGAATTTTAGTAGGTATGTGATTACATTCAGAAAGAAAGATGCTAATCGGAATTTTCTCAAAATTAATTTCTTGAAAGACAGAAATGTGATGCGCGACATTCTCTCGTCACTGTTATGGCATGTGTCGACTGTCGACACTGCCGAGTGCCGACCCCTCTCGTCTCTCGCCGGCGGCGTGATGATGTGGGTTCGGTGACGTGCGCCTGTCAACCGCTTTGCTTCGACAATTTTGTTGCTTTCTGGTGGACGGATGAAGCTTAGCGCCATATGGCGATGTGCCTGTAGGTCCTTGCTCTAGAAAAACTTGCCAATCGCCTGACTATTTGATTGTTACGCTCATTTATTAGATAGCGAAAATTTAAAGGCGACTACGGGATAAGGACAAGATGCCGTGCTAAAGGGCGACAGGCTCGCCACCTCTCACCTTGGCACGGTACTTCTACCCATTCTTCAGTAGGTGGGTCTTCGTGCCTTACATGCTGCTTGATATTTTGTCCGAATAACTTGCGAAATGGGGTGGTCGGTGTTATGCTGTAATTTACCGGTGTTCTTTCAGCACATGACCGATTGCTCTGCTTACCCCGATTGTCAGGATTAAGCGTGAGTGATATGTAGTATGTATGTATGTTTAGTAGTTTTAATATATATATATATTTTTTTAATAATATTATTATATTCGCCCCAATTTCATTTAATACACATTTAAAATCAATATCCATTTAATTTGTAATAATGTTGTAAATTAAGTGGTAAAAATAACACAATGTTCTATCAGATTTTTTTTACTTTTCTTTATTAATATGAATAAATTTTCTATTTCTGTTGAAAATTGAGAGTCTCAGATTAGCCGAGCGGGCAAGAGCACACCTCTCAAGCGGAAGGTGCGGGTTCAATCACCACTGGGAGAATTTATAACTTTAGAATTTGAAAAAAAAAACATCGTGAGGAAACCAACTTCCAAGGCGGTTGGTCACCGTGGAAGTCTATGAATAAATAATAAATCCTCTCGTATCATGTAAATGAGAGAGGCTTATACCCAGCAGTGAAGCGAATAAAATGGTTGCAAAGGAAGGAAGGATTGAAAATGGTTGAAGTGATAGACTACTGAGAAAAAGTAAAAGAAATGGCAGAAGTTGAAAGCAAAAATAACAAGTTGTTGAAGCTCCCAGTGAAAATAGAACACGCTTCGAAAGTCACCGCTTCTGTGATTTATCAGATTCCAGATGCCATGTTTATTTCTCAGAATCCCAACTCTAGAGGTATAAAGTTCGTTGAAAAACATGTGCCTTTCCAAACGTACCGCTAACCTTTGAGAGAAAAAAAGTAGAGAAGCCAGCACTAAACAAATACAACAATTACATTTATTTTAAACAATACAATTTATATTTTTAGGTTATACTGTCTCAGTTTTGGAAAATAAAAAAAATTAAAGCGACGCAATTGCGTAACGCAAACACCGCTAGGAAAACTATCTTAGGGAAAGTTTTAATGCGTAATCACAGCGGGCTGGTCACCGTGGAAGCATAATACGAAATATGTAATATATGTCTGATATCAATATCAGTGAGAGAGCACCATTTCAAGCAGTCCGCAGGGGCCACAGAATAAGACACTACCTTTGTATCCGTAGTCAGTTTCTAACGACTATTACCTTGCAAAAGACGTATACTGCTCAAATCAAATAAAACAGCTCAAGTGGCTAAATCTGAGCTCTTCTGCCGAGCGAAAATACGTTTAAGAAGAAGGCGTATCTATAATATCGCCGTCGTCTCTGAGAACAGAAAGCATTGTGCCAGTCATAATGCATCCCATTAACTTTTTTAGTCAAATAAATAAATAAACAAGATGGCGACGACGACGCACCTGACGCCGGCCGATAGAGATTCAACACCTGCCGCTACTCCTGCGCATCTTGCGTCGAGAGGGACAGAGACGTGAGCTCGACAAAGAAGGCAATGGATTTTAAAAGGGATAGACAGTTAAGTGTGGGACGCGTTTATGTTATTTTTGACAGACTGCATTAATGTTAGCCAATTAATAGAGAAAACACAGTCGTCCATTTTGAAGACGTTAAAAACATAATGCTTGTTGAAATATGAATTTTTGCCTCACATATATTTCTATTTTAGTGTCCCCATAAAATTCATACGCCACTGTAAAGCTAATTAATGATGCTGAACAATTCTATGGATGGAAGACAAGAGTTTGTTGTAAAAGTTGTGGTACGACTAATATAGGTCGAAATTAAGGTCATATGTCATATAATAAATCAATAATAATTTGAATTTATATCCTACTCCAAAAAATCTTATTTGACCTATGCATTTTTTTTTGGTGTTTGGTGAGCTTTCAACTCCAGTCGTGCTTCTTCGTCGGCGGAGCCGTAAACAGCGCGTGTCCGAGCACCACAGCACATGCCTATTGATTCTACTCTTGAAGGCCCCAACGCTGGCGACTGAAAAAAAATGTTAGCAGGGAGCTGATTCCACATTTTGGACGTCCGTATGATACATAAGTTCAGGAATCTCTTGAATCGACATTTCGGTACGTCGACGATAAATGGATGGAGACTATTCATCCGGCGGCTGAATCGGTGGTAGAAAGGAGAAGCGGGTATCGAGTATCTCCATGGAACAGTTTGTAGAAGTTACAAGTGAGGCCACCCCTCTCCGATGGTGGAGTGACTGTGTAGCTTACAAGTTACTCCTGTGTCCCCATTATCCGCTTAGCTAACTCCGAAAGGTCGCATTGTGCTGAGCCGTCCCACAGGTGACTGCAGTAATCAATGCATGCCCGCACTTAGGGATTATACAGTTGAAGGCGTTGGTGCACAGTAAAGTACCGCTTAACCTTCTTGTTGAAGACGAAGCTAGCTGAAAAGTATTAGGAAAAAAAAAAGAAGAAAAATGACTTGTCAAATAATGATAGAACAAAGCGGACGAATATAAGACTAAAAAAATGTAAACAGCGTTTTTCTCTTGTGAAAACTCTCTGAAGAACCCTCTGTCCTCAACATATGGTCCATTCGAGTCGGATAACACCAGAAGAGCCATAATAACGAAATCTCGCACCTGGAAAGGTCATCGCCGCTGTCGCCGTCATGTCTCGCCGAGAGACTAGGAGCATGGCGAAAAGAAAAGATGATGAAAATCCGAGTGAGGTCTTGAAGTCTTTGGCACAAGGTGAGAACATAGAGAGGGGACAAGCGTCACAGAAAACAAATATAGAGAGGACAAGTGTAACCAAAGGGAGTGTCTCACGTAGTGGCAGTCACGCAGGCACGGCTCAAACGGCACGATCTGTCGCTGGTGCCGCTCTGGCTAAAAGGAGAGCCGAGCTCGTCGCCGCCCAAAAGCTGGCAGAAGCTGATCTAGAGCAGGCGGCGAAAATAGTGGAGTCAAAGAAAACCTTAGCTCGGAAAGAACTGGAGGTACAGTTAGCCGAAATCGATCTAGAGCTACAGGAAGACAGGAGCGTTGCCAGTTCCAGCAGAGTTCAGGATTGGTTGGAAGGGGATAGAAGCGGTGAGGGCTTCAACTACTGTGAAGGACAGCAACTTGAGAAGCGCCAGCAGAAAACTCGAGTGCCGTCGACCCGAAAACACGGACATACACCTCCAACCTCTCAGGCTCCTGCTGAAGGTGCAGGAATACATAAAGGTAACAACGACATCCATTTTCTCGCCCGTGAGATAGCAAATCTCCGTCGGCCGACAGAACACGACATGCCGACTTTCTCAGGAAACCCGTATGAATGGCTCGCCTACAAGGCAGCTTTTGAAGACACAAAATCTGACCTAACTGAAACACAAAATATCGCAAGACTTCGTCGCTCCTTGAAAGGCGAAGGTAAAGAAGCTGTAATAGCATTATTGCACACGCAAGTACAGTCTCATGTAATTATAGAAGCCCTTGAACGACGATTTGGACGTGCCGAAATAATAATCGAACAACAGGTACGAGTGCTCAAGGAACTACCAAAATTAACTGATTCAACGGAGCACCTTTCCAAATTCGCGTGCAAAGTTCAAAATTGTGTTGCAATCATTCAAGCTCTAAACAAACCCATCTATTTGAATGATAGAGAACTTTCGCAAGCCATAAAAGCAAAAATTCCAAATTTGAAAAGTCAATGGCTCGTTTACGCAGCCGAACAAAAGCTAGTTGACAAACCAGAACTTGTGAAGTTATCAGATTTTTTGAATAAAGAAGCGGACAAAGCTATTGAATTTTGGTTGACAGATATAAATAAAAATATTTCAAGCGGAAATTCGAAATTCAATAATAACAAAATTTGCTGCGCGAATTTCATTTGTTGCGATTGCGAACTAGTAGAAGATTATAATGAAGATTTATGCGAAAAATGTAATACGACAAATGAGCATGCATTTTCATTGGACGGCGAAACGACTTCTTGTCCGTACTGCAAATCGAACGACCATAAGTACATACGTCAGTGCGAAAAATTCAAAGAACTAGATTCTAATAACCGATGGGAATGGGCAAAAAATTCTAAAATATGTTTTAAATGTTTGATGAGTAAACATCGTCGTGAAAATTGCAGAGCAAAGCGATGCGGAGTAAACGGATGTCGAGTACAACATCATCGACTGCTGCACGCTCCACGTCCTCAAACTTCGCAGCCCTGCTCGACGACTACGGCGATCGAGAGCACACCAGCATTTATGACGGAAATCACAGACCCAACTACAGAGTTGCCTGCGAAAGTTGAAACCGCAGCGTGTGGGGAAGATACTCTTCTGCGCAGGCGCGCTGTTCTCCAAATGATAAAAATAACACTGCACGGACCCAAAGGTAAATGCGATGCCTACGCTCTTCTAGATGGGGGGAGCAGCTTGACGCTGCTGAAGTCAGACCTAGCAGAGAAAATTGGTTGCTCGGGCATGAGGGAACCACTTGTATTGTCCGGCATTAATGCCACATCTATCAACCATGATTCTCAGAGAATAAATCTCACTATCACCGGACCCTCAGGCATCGAACTTGAGCTGTTAGGCGCACGTACAGTGAAGAACTTGCCACTGTATCCACAGACTATCACTGGACTGGACAAATACGAACACCTAAAAGATTTACCATTGGATATTTTATGTCATGAGAATGCTCAGCCGGAGGTATTGATAGGACAAGACAACTGGAGCATCATGGTCGCCAAAGAAATTCGCAGTGGAAAACTTACCGATCCTGTTGCTACGTTCACACCACTGGGGTGGGTGATTCATGGCTTTGTCTCCTCTGTCACTAATGTTGTCAACTTCGTTGGACACGCTGACGAAGAACTGCTCAAGACTGTCGAAGAATACTTTCAGATCGATTCCCTAGGCATTTCCGCCTACAAAAAGACCCACGCAGATGATGAACGCGCTATGAAGATTCTCAGTACTACAGCTCGTCGAGTTGACAGTAATGGATATCGATGGGAAGTTGGATTGTTATGGAAAGACGATGAACCGGTAATGCCGGAAAGCTACAAAACTGCCAATAAACGTCTTAACATAATTGAAAAAAAAATGACTCGAGATCCGCAGTTTAAAGAAAAATATGTGGCGAATATGAAAAATTTTATTGACAGCGGATTCGCCGGACTTTGTGAGCCTACGAATTCACCTAAGAAGTTTCTTTTGCCACACTTTGGGGTCACAAATGTGAACAAGCCAGAGAAACTAAGGATCGTTTTTGACGCAGCATCCCGTACAAACGGAACGTCATTGAATGAAAAGCTACTTGCAGGGCCTGACTTATTGAACTCGTTACTTGGTATTCTCTTCAAATTTCGAGAAGGTAAAGTGGCGATGTCAGCTGATATAAAAGAGATGTTTTTACAAATCAAAGTTCGACCTGATGATAGACCAGCTCAACGCTTCTTATGGCGAGGCACCGACGGAGAGGGAGATATTAATGAATATGAAATGAAATCTGTCATCTTCGGGGCCGTCTCGTCCCCTACCACGGCCATTTTTATCAAGAATAGAAATGCCGATGATTTCGCAGCTGAGTATCCAGAATCAGTAAGTGCTATTAAAACTAGATTTTATATGGACGATTACCTACACAGCGTCGATACTGAAGAGATAGCCCTGAGGTACTTGAAGGAGGTATCGATGATCAATATGAGAGGTGGATTTGTCCTGACACAATGGTCGTCAAATAGTACCACTGTCATGGAAGCCGTCGAACCTGAAAAACGAGGTTGCGATGCTATCGACTTACATTTCAAAACAAATGTGAAGACCCTCGGTTTGAGGTGGAGTACAAAAGATGATTCTCTGGGGTATAACCTGAATGCGCCTAAGTCGCACGCCGACGTCATTCATTTAGGAAAACGTCCTATAAAGCGAGAGATGCTGGCAATAATAATGAGTGTCTTCGATCCTCTTGGACTCCTAGCGCCAATTCTGATTCAAGGCAAAGTTCTAATGCAACAAGTATGGCGAAGCGGTATTGACTGGGATCAGCAAATTGCCGAAGAAGAATTTGTCCTCTGGACTGAGTGGTTAAAGAAGCTTCAACAGTCGTGGACGTGCAGAGTTCCAAGATGCTACGACGGTAGCGCTAGAGATTCCGAAATTGAACTTCATATCTTTTGTGATGCGAGCGAGAAGGCCTACGCGGCTGTGGGATATTGGCGATTCAAGCACCTTGACGGAACTATACGAGTTGTTTTAATTTGCAGTAAAGCACGTGTCACTCCGCTGAAGCCTCTCTCTATGCCGAGACTTGAACTGCAAGCAGCATTGATTGGTGCTAGACTAGCGGACACCATAATTAGAGACCATGACACAATTCAACCTAAGCGGCGATATTTCTGGTCGGATTCGTCGACCGTAATTGCTTGGTTACGCGGAGATCCTCGAAACTATAAAGCGTATGTAGCACATCGCGTCGGAGAGATCGCAGAACTAACAAAAACCGAAGAGTGGAAATGGATACCGACCACTCTTAACGTGGCCGATGATGCAACACGAAACATCACCAGATTGGACACATCATGCAGATGGTTCTGTGGACCTGAATTTCTACACTTGAACAAAACATTGTGGCCACAGAAAATACAAGAAACACCTCCGCCTGATTATGATGTCATGGAGATAAAGCATCAGAGTGAGACGGTAGCAGTTGCCGATGTCACTTTGCATCCTGTCCTTCCCAGCATTGATCGCTTTTCTTCTTGGCTAAAATTGATTCGTAGCACAGCATACGTGCTGCTATTCGTCGAAATTCTACTAAAGAAACACTCCCATAAAAGTTTAATATTACGTCATCTGTCGCAGGCTGAAATTCTGTGGATTATACAGAGCCAGAAAGAGAGTCATCCAGCGGACTTGGCTCATTTACACAATAAAGGATGTTTGGATAGAAACAGTCGCTTGAGGAAGTTGAACCCTTTCCTGGATGAAAATGGAGTAATGAGATTGGGCGGTCGGATTAATGTAATATCTGGCCTGAACTACGACATGAAATATCCCGTGATTCTCGACGGAAAGAATCCGTACACGCGACTTCTGGTGTTACATCATCATAGGCTGAACGGCCACGCCAACTCGGAAACCGTTGTCAACCTGTTACGCCAGAGGTACTGGATTATCCAACTGCGACCAACTGTACGTGCGATCGTACACTCGTGCCAACTGTGTCGCATCAAGATGGCACAGCCACAGCGACTGCCCACAGGAGACTTACCACCTGGACGCCTGGCTCATCACGAACGACCTTTTAGTCACTGTGGATGGGACTACTTCGGACCGATGTTAGTCACCATTGGAAGACGACGAGAGAAACGTTATGGAGCATTGTTCACCTGCTTAACAACCCGAGCCGTACATTTGGAATTAGCTGCAAGTCTGACTACAGACTCGGCCATAATGGCCTTACGAAGATTCATGTCACGACGCGGAAGTCCAACAGTTCTGTACTCTGACCATGGAACTAATTTTCGTGGCGCCGACACAGAACTTAGAAAAGCTCTATCTGAGCTAGATGAACAAATCATGACAGACTTTCTATTAAACCGAGGCGTTACTTGGAAATTTATCCCGCCCTCCTCACCACATATGGGAGGTTGCTGGGAGCGTTTGGTGCGTTCGGTGAAGAAGGCATTAAGTGCCACTCTGAAAGAAGAAGCGCCGAGGGAAGAAGTTTTGATGACGCTGCTCGCTGAAGCGGAACATTCCATCAACTCACGCCCACTGACACATGTCTCCGTGGACCACGAAGATGAAGAAGCACTAACGCCTAATCATTTTCTTCTCGGCAGTTCTTCTGGGGTCCCCCTACCTGGACATTTCCTAGCAGCAGATCTATTCGGAAGAAAGCAATGGAGGAGATCTCAGCTTCTGGCAGATAGGTTCTGGCGCCGCTGGATCGAAGAATATTTGCCAACGCTTCATCCAAGAACGACCACGGGTGATAAGAGACCTGACCTGAAGATTGGAGATTTAATTGTAATTTTTGATTCCAGTCTCCCGAGAAATGTCTGGCCACGAGGAATAGTAGAGAAGATATTCCCGGGGCCTGATGGACGGGTGCGAGTAGCGGAGGTTCGCACAGCTGCAGGAACACGGCTGAGGCGACCAGCTGTGAAACTTGTGCGTCTTCCCACCGATTAAGAGCGACCCTGCGCTCTGGGGGGAGCATGTTGAAGACGAAGCTAGCTGAAAAGTATTAGAAAAAAAATAAAGAAGAAAAATGACTTGTCAAATAATGATAGAACAAAGCGGACGAATATAATACTAAAAAAAATGTAAACAGCGTTTTTCTCTTGTGAAAACTCTCTGAAGAACCCTCTGTCCTCAACAGCGTAAGAAGCAACCCATACACCTGTCCGGCATTTTAATTCGGCTTAAAATTCGCCGAACACTCACTATAAGGAACTATCACTATACACACTATACAACACTATAAGGAACTATCAACTTTTGTGTAGGATGGATAAGGTGCTATTTAAGAAGTTCACCATTTTTTATGGGCCAACCTTTTATACATCCTGTTAACTCCAATATAGTGAATCTGACTCCCATTTTCTATTGAATATATTTATTTTATAATAAGAAAAATGTTTCTGCAAAAACTGTAGGCATAATTACCTACTGCATAATATATACATGCCATCGCGCTTGTTTCCTGTAGGGGTAAGCAGAGACAATTGAGCGCACTTTAACACGTTCCTGTCTTTCATCATTTGCGTCATCAACCGTCATACATCGTTTTCCAAATCAGTATCACTTATTCTACTAACTGGATTATTCTTGACAATTTGATACATTTAGTATCATTTTTTTTTTTGTATTATTATAATTTTTTTAAATTGTAACGCCCTCGCACCTCACAATTTCTCAATCGCCTTTCATTGTGACTGCACATACTCCTCAACGCGCGCATTTCCACAGCAAGTATTCTGTTTTCGAATATGACGATCTGAAATAATAATAAACATTGAAAAATAAATCCCATAAGCAGAAGGATAATGATTTTTGTAGTAATTTATTCCAGTCGAGCGCCCCCCCGCCCCCAAAGCTCCCTCCTACCCCCTTCCGCTTAAAGAATCCAACTAACTGTTTTGTTTGGAGCCATTTCGCGGGTGGCGCGAACTACGAAGGCTTTGGCTGAATAAACAAGACCCGTCACCTGTTGCCGAAGAGGCGGCTGCAATACTACGGGATTAAAATATCAAAACAAGCTTCGAGCAGCCCCGCCGCTTCCTGTGTCGGTCGGCTCCCCGCGCGGCCCACCCCGCTCGCGCGCAACACTATTTGCTTTGAGTTTTGCAATAAAATAGTCGCGTCGCGTCGTCTCTCTGGCGGGGGCGCTGACGCGGGCGCCGCCTAGGCGCCCCGATGGGTGTTGGGTGGCGCCCGCAGTGTATTCGGCTTGTTTATTTATAAAGCAACCACCACCGGTGAGGAACGTTGATATGGCGATTTTAAACCACATTTACTCTACTACCCATATGAAGTTTCTTGCCGGTTCTTCTTCATGAGAATAATCGAACTGGATGTAAAATGTCACATTTTGACAAATTCAAGTATAGTGTAATACCATAAAAATGCTGAAAAAAGAACTAAGAACTAGTGATGATATTAAAATATAGAAAAAACTGGTTATACTGTAAACGTCGCGGAAAAGTACAAAATGCACACAGCAACCGGAATTGTTTGAATCATGGATTAAAAAAGACTGATAATTCATACATAGGTGAGAGGGGTAACCACGTACGTGCCCCGGGGACACTGACAGCCCGTGCGCGAAAGGGAGATGGAAATATAAGTGCGTCACACATTAAGGTGCTTTCCTGCAGATGAATTTTAACAAATTACCTGAGCCTAAATAACCGTAACCGTATATGATATTGATTTTTTATTACGGGGAGCCAAAGTACGAAACCTCTACTTTTGGCTTCACGTAATAAAATATCCATATCATTTACGGTTACGGATATTTAGGCTCAGGTAATATGCTAAAATGCATCTGCAGGAAAGCCTCTTAACACGTACATATACGCATACGCAACGTCCCCCGCCCGCTCCGCCGTCTTCTTACCCCTTTCGTGGCGACCGCCGCCCGTTCTCTTTGCTGTGGACTGCAATGAGTAATCCATCCTTATTAATCCTTGGTTTTAATCTCAAAAAGAATGCCAGCCTTAGTTAATTAGGAAGGTGCCATGTCAACACTTCGCCCTAATCGAACCAACTAAATGAATAGGGGAGTTATTCTACTGAAAAACACGTAGACACGTAAAATGATTCGAACAATTATCTCTCTATTCAATCGCTTTCGTGCGAGCGAGTGAACACTATGCTAAACGAAGTCAGACCGTTTTACACATAGTGAGAGAATACCGAGCGGATGGAATATAGGCACTACTTTTCATATCTGCCTTTACGGACCTGCGCCTGTACCGTGCTAACATCACATGAGCGAGTGAAGATAGACATCGCCACGATTTCAATCAATCAGACTGGTCGTGTCGAGTGCATTAACGCTTACGATTGGCTGAGACATCTTCACTCACTCGAGTGATATTACGCCGGTAACCGCCCTGTACCGAGACGAACGTTGTAGTGTATTTATTTTATTTTATTATTATAAGAAATATTACAGCTATTTAGTTACAAAAATATTCACAAAAACGAAATATTTCATTTAATAATAAAACTTTAGAAACGCATAAATGTGATGGAATCGGTGCGGCCTTGAATGGGGGGGTG
>WYDE02087856.1:0-11797 GCA_009867175.2 Adela reaumurella
ACGTCAGGCGATCGGCGCCGCCGCAAAAAAAAGTGTGGGAATATTCCACCATCCGCGTTATATCCGAATCCGCGGTATAACGAGCCGCGCTATAGCGAGGGTCTACTGTATTTAGGTATGAACTTATGACAAATTATTATTTATGTTGCATTTACAAAAAACAGATTCAGTTATTATTTCCAAAGTAAAAATATAAATAAATATAGACTTTTTCTGCTTAGCAGAAGGAAGACTTATTGCCGGAGGCAATCACTTCCCGTCAACCTTTATACACTACAACACATTCGTATTTTTAGTGCATAGGTTTCCTCACGGTGTTTTCCTTCACCGGAGTGCATTGTAATTTTGTACACAAATTTTAATCGAGATTTTAAAATCCAGAAAAATTGTGCGCATACCAGGTATCGAACCCACGAACTCTCGAGTAAGAGGCGTGCAACACAGGAGGAGGCACACAACAGCCTACAGCTTGTCTACGCATTGTAAAACATCGGAGAGGTAACGACTGAGCTAAGCGTGGTGTAGCGGAGGCGAGGCGGAAGAAGCATAGCAGGTGGGAAAGGATGTGGAGGAAAATCTCGGAGAGTGTGGACAGAGTAACGCGCCCGAGTGCAGGTCGGTCGTTATTATTGGTTTGCGTTCCGCCAAACTCTGCACTCTGCCTCTTATATTTATATAATGGGTCTTCCAATAGGGACTTCCAAACTTTGACAGTTGATAGCGGTCATGTTCTAGCTACATCTGTCAAAATGGCTGTTATTTATTCAGTCTGTTTTGCCAACTCCCCATGGACGGATTTAGCGTTCAAGAATATGTGTAAATGATAAAATAGTTTTATCAAAATGGGTGTTCTGTTCGGACAACGTAATCGTCCTACTGAGAGGACTATTCACAGAGTGGTGAATAAATTTGAGACCACTGGTTCAGTAAAGAATCAAATACGTCGACGAAACGTAACATCTGCCGAAAAAATTGCCGCTGTCCGTGAGAGTGTGGAGGAGAATCCGTGGCAGTTGATTTTGCGTCGCTCACAAGAACTCTTCCTTTTGCAGATCACAAATTGGCAAATTTTGCATCGTGACTTGAGCCTTCACCCGTACAAAATTCAACGACCCAGGAGCTGAAGGTAAACGAGCATAGACAACGACGTGGTTTGCTGAATGGGCTCTGGAGCAGTTGGCAACTGACCTTAATTTCATCAAAAAATCATCTTCAGCGATGAGGCCCATTTCTGGATGAATGGGTACGTGAACAAACAAAATAGTCAAATTTGGGACAATACCAATCCACATGAGATCCAAGAGCGTCCATATGCATCCCGAAAAAGTCACTGTTTGGTGTGGATTTTGGGCTACATCATCGGTCCATATTTCTTTGAGAACAACGTTGGCCAGGCCATCACCCTCAACAGCGAGCGCTATAGGTCCATGATCAACAACTTATTTTGGCCTGAATTGGATATGGACACCAACGACTAGTGGTTTCAACAGGACGATACTACGTGACACACAGCTCTTGAAACATTGGACATTCTGCATAAGCGATTTGAGGGCATGGCCATCTCGCGTGGAGGTGATATGTGGGGTTTTCTTAAGTTGCAGGTCTATGCAAATAAGCACAAAGCACAGCGGCCCTCAAAGCCAACATAACCCATGCCATCGGTCAAATTCAGCATGATTTATGCACCAGAGTCACAGAAAATTGGATATGTCGAATGCGCGCCACCCAGAGAAGCCGCGGCGGACATTTGAGCGATGTTATATTCCACACATCAGGGCATCCATAGGCCTTTCAAACTAATATAAAATTTTTATATGTTACACACACATTGTTTTATTTAAATTTAAACACCTTGGTGACTTATGTAGGTAGATGCCATACCAGCGCTTCCCTCAATTCCAGCCGACTACACTGAACTGTACGGAAAACACAAACTATGTTTCATAGCCGCTTCGACCGACCTTCATTAAGTGCGGTGGTACCAACGGGGACGGGTTTAACCCTACCAACATGTAAGGAGAGGGAAGGGATCTACAGTTTAACGTGGAATCCGAACCACGACCAGCATCTACGGTCAAGCGGTCACCCATCCAAGTCCTGACCGCGCCCAGCATTACTAAACTTTGGTAATCGAATACTGAATATCGCAACACTGAGCCAACGACGCTGATGAATGAAGCGCTTAATGAAAGAACCTGTAGTAATCTTACAGTAATACATACATAGCATCACGCGTCTTCCCCGGAGGGGTAGGCAGTAACAAAAAAGCATCAAAGCAACAAAGCAAGCAAAAAAGCAACAAAGTAAACAAAGGCACTGTCACGCCGAAATGGCATTCACAGCTCCCGTTTGGAACTGAGTGCTTTTGGATAAAAAAATACTAATTTTTCTATGACAAATGCATTCTTCAATCAACTACCTATTCCATGATAAACTATATGTTTTTTTAATTACCGCATTTCCACTACATTTATTCTACTTTCATGTCACTTCTGCCATACCCAAGATTACCTTATATTTACAATACAAATGTGATACTCAATTTCTACCTAATTTCTAAGAATTATTTATTTATATTTATTTAATTATATTATATGCAGGTACACTATCCAAGAAAACTTTTAAATCATTCCATTAAACATTACATTCAATTTAAGTGATTCAAACCTGTATAACCCGTTCAGAAAAAGAAACATTTTATAACGGAACTAAGTGTACCATGATATTTCTCTCACACAAAGCATGACATCAATACGTGTGAGAGAGATGTCATGCTACACTCAGTTTTATTATAAAACGTTTCTTTATCGGAACGGGTTATATAAAAAAATATACAGAAAATATTGATATATTTTTCCAATATTTTTCCATTGCAATACCGATTTAAATCTGTTTGATTTACTTACTTGAGCAACTCTCCTTCTCTGTCCTGGAAATATTTGCCGAGTACATCAAGCCGCGTGCTGTACTCGTCCGCCCGCTGTTGAGCTTTCACTAATGACTCCTGCACCTTCGACAGTTCTTCCTGTAGCCTGCTACGCTCTGTGTGCTCTACCTGAAATTGATTAGAAAATTCACTTTAAAAGTTTTTTTAATGGTAACGTAACATGTGCGCGCCAGACTAGAGCAAAGGTGTAGTCCGAAAGCGTATATTTACGGGGGATGCGAATACCATGTCAGGAAAAGGTTTACACTTCGCTGCTACGGCTGCGGCCCGCTTGGAGACATCCGTACTAGCTGCCCGAAGAATCGACAACCAGATACGGAGGTAGCGAGAACGCACACAATAGCACCAGGGAAATGAGTAACCGCCAGGTTCCGGTACCGTTCATTAGGTATATAGACTAGGACAAACCGGAATGGCACTTATTGGAAACTTGGAAAAGAGTGACTGTCAGTGGATTACCTCATGAACCTTGGTAAAGAGCCAAGGAAAGGCTTTCATGCGCATCATCAATTTGAACAGGTCTGATATTACACTAGAAACAGCCACGGTTGTCGGAAAATGTGAAAATGTATCTTGGCTGCGCAAGTGCGACGAGCCTGTCATTATGAGTAACAAGGTAGATAGAACCATAGTGCTCTCACTCTTGAAAGAAAATAAAAAGGATATTATAAGATGGAATATCAAAGGGTAGTAGACCTGTTAACACAGTACTCGGACATTTTCAACTGATAATGGGGACACTTGACGGACCAGCATGGTGAAACCTGAACTTAATATGGGGGATGCGCTGCCTATCCAACAACGACCACGCCGGGTTCCAGTGGAAAAAGAAGGCGAGATTCAACAGATAATTGGGGACATGCGCAGGAACAAAGTGATTGAACCATCGTTGAGCCCCTGGTGTTCAACTGTACTCCTCTTAAAGAAGATGGATGGCAGTACAAGGTTCTGTTTAGACTAACGACGGCTAAATGACATACCACGAAGGAGAGTTACCCACTTCAGCGGATAGATGGCACTTTGGACACAATAAATAGCATGAAGTGGTTCACGACATTAGATCTGAAAAGCGGCTACTGGCAAATGGAGATTGATGCTAAATATAAAGAGAAGACTGCGTTCTCAACCAGCAGCGGGTTGTGGCAGTTGCATATCAAGCGCTTGGTCTCTGCAATGCTCCTGCTACATTCGAGGTTAATGGATCGAGTACTTGCCGGGTTGATTGGAGAGGAATTCTTAGTGTACGTGGACGACATAATTATTGTTGGCCAGACTTCACCCACAGTCATAAATAGCTTTATGTATGCATGCCGTTTACGGGTACTGCAAACTTGACGCTTTCGTAAAAGTTTACCTATTTGGTCATATGTTCGCCTATCTACAAACATATTCTATTTTATCTACAACTAGGTAGACCGGATAGTGAGAAATGGTTTAAAGACTGATCTTTTCGCTGTGGAAGTCGGAGCAGGAGGAGTACCAGCGAAGTAACTCTATGGTCTTTTCAAGAATCTAGGCCTGCGAAGATCGACGTTAAGCTCACACATGGAGAGAGCTTCAAAAGTGTCACTGGAGGCATCTTAAAGTATATCGATAGAGGTAGAGAAAGGACGGTCGAGGGCGGGACCAGCAATAATAATTTTTCACATACTAGTTATCGCAGAATAGCCGTAGAGGGTTTGCAGAGAGCCGAAACGCGCAAAGGAGCGCAAAGGAGTCTGGGTTCCGACCTCAATGGACACCGTTTTCTACAGCCAAAGGGCCCGGATACGTTCGGTGAAGCCATTGTAAGCCTAGCTTAAAACCTTCCTTCAGTCCGATAGCAAATGCAGGCGATCATTAGTTTAAATGTTGCGCAGGCAATTGTAATGAAGAGTGATAAGTCCATTTCATTGGAATACAAACTGCAGCAGTGAAGGAAACCACTGCGAAGAAACCTACGGAATATCAATGCAAAACTGTAGTGTATATCGCTTTTAAGCGGGTTAGTATTGTATCAATAAAACAGGACCGTGCTCTACAATGTGACATTAAAGTAAATGGCAAAATATGTAAATAGTACGTATTTTCCAACCAGTTCAGTGTAGCCGGACTGAAATACGGGAAGCACCCTGTCATGACACATCACGGTTCAACATTGTGTGCCATAAGAGGTGTGAGCCAACCACATTGGCATGATAACATAAAATGAAGTGATGCAGTCACTTGATGAAGATGAAGAAATTAATATTCAAGACAATAAAATGTTGGTACCTCAAATTTGCTTTCAAAGACTCTCCTCTCTTCCAAAGTCTTTGTTAGTTTCGCTTTGAGTTCGGTCTGATCTATGAGAGTGCTGACGTCGGCACTTGAGACAACGCCAGATTTCACTTCCTTCAGCAGCTCCTGAAATATAAGCGTTCCCTTGTTCATAAATGAAGTTTCTTGCCAGTTCTTCTAGGAATTTGAAAATTGGTGTTTGGCATATAGACCAAAACTACAAAATTGCAGCCAAATTTTCTGAAACTTTTAGAAAAACATTCCAGCGAAGTTTCTTGGCAGTTCTTCTAGGAAGTTAAAAATTGGTATGAGGCGAGTTATTGACATATACAATGAACCTACAAAATTTAAGCCCGATCGGCCAAACCTTTTTGGAGTTGTGTGGACAAACAAACAGATGCCAACAGATTTTTGACACTAGTGGAATACTAGGCTTCGCTTCGCTTCCCTCAGCCAAAAACGGTGGCTGTAGAATAATAAATAGAACAATACTAGTTAGTGTTGCACCTTTAGAGCAAGAATTTCATGTCGCTGCAAGTCTACAGTGTTGTTGGCTTCTTTCAGCTTAGCGGTGAGCTCCTCCACCTGTTTGGGAAGCTTCTTGAGCTCCTCCACTATCGCCTCGGAGGACACCAGCTTCAGCTGGTACGCGTCACGATCTCGGCTCGCAGCTATTAACTCCTCCTCAAACGCCTGGATCTTCTCTGAAAGGTTGATATACATTTACATTTTTAGGTCAGTTTAATTTCGGAGCGGCGGATAGAAAAAATATAAAAAAGATTTAAAAAAAAATGTAAAACCCCCGACTACCCAAGAAAGTCCGTCGAGGGCTGCCATTTAATGCCCTGAAATTAACTACAATTTTGCATACTACGAGATCCATAATAGCAGATATAACATACCACTATATTTTATTGAAAAAGGAACAGTGGGTGAGGATGGTACTTAAAAGAATAGCACCATTGCAACTCTTCCCATGCATGTTGTAAAAGGCGACTAAGGGATATGGACAAGATGCCTTGCTAAAGGGCGACAGGCTCGACACTTCTCACCTTGGCACGGTACTTCCATCAAGTCATATAGTAGGTGGGTCTTTGTGCCTTACATGCTGACAGATATCTTGACCGAATACCTTGCGAAATGTGATGGTCTGTGTTGTGCTGTAATTTACCAGAGTTCTTGCAGCACAACACCGATTGCTCTGCTTACCGATTTTCGGGATTCAGCGTGAGTGATATGTAAGTATGTATTTTTGAGAGATAGGACTTACTGCCAGAGAAGATAAGGTAAGGTAAAGATAAGGTTTGTAAAGTCTGGTGAAAAAGTGAAGAGAGCATGGCAAAGGTCCTAACTCTATACTGGCAGCTGAAATAGACTGCATGATTTATATGGATACGCATAAGAAACATTACCAGATTCCTTTGGATATATGCGTATCATCTCTAAGACCGGATATCCTCATGCATTCAAAATCTACATGACATGTGATATTAGCGGAGTTAACAGGCCCGTGGGAAACGAAGATATTAAAGGACCGCGAGTTCAAGACAAATAAATACCTACTGTCCTCAACTCGACCAAATAATTCGGAGCGGCTACAAAGCAGAAATTTACGTATTAGGGGTTGGTGCCAGGCCAGAGGTCTACCGGCTAAATTGTTACACCTTATTCTGTGACTTATTATTTTCAATGGGCCCAGGAAATGCTCTTGGTGAAACCATTGCAAGCTGAGTTTGTTTCTCTCTCAAGAACTGGTTCAGGAACCAGTTTTCTAAACCGGTTCATGAACTGAAGAACCGTTTCTTCAAGTGAACCGGTTCTGCAGGTAGGTTGAAGAACCGGTTCGAACGAACGCTTATAAGAACCGATTTTGCATAAGGTTTATAGAACCGGTTCTCGAAACAAACCGCAGAACTGGTTAAAGAACTCGCTTAAGAACCGGTTCTTAGATAATGCCCATTTTGGTTAAGGTTCGGGAACCGTGCAGCGTGCATCGGTCGGCCTGCTGATAAATAGGTATCAAGCGCATTGTGTAGCATCGCTAGGTCTTGCTGCGCCGCGTCACCACAGTAAATAATTTATTTAAAATATTGTGTATCTGCATTTTTCAAACTTTCTATCTCTACTGCAATCTTTCAATCTTTTCATACCTATCTTTCAATTATTTTATACCTATCTTTCTATCTATATCTCAATTTTTCTGATATTTCTATCTCTCTTTCATCTCTATCTCAATCTTTCTATCTCCATATTTCTATATCTATCTTTATATCTCTATCGTTCAATCTTTCTATCTCTCTATCTTTCTATCTCTAATGCAATCTTTCAATTTTTCTATCTTTATATCTCTCTATCTTTAAATTTTTCTGTCCCTATCTGTCTCTCTCTATCTCATTCTTTACACCTTTTCAATCTCTTTATCTCTCTATCTCTCTCTCTATCTCTTTTATTATCTATCTATTTGTATCCTTTTCTAACTCTATCTTTCTCTCTCTCTGCCTGCCGAGCGTTGGTAATACCTACCTACATCATGCCACTATATATGCTATGTCATGCTAAAATATGTCAGAAATCTGCAAGAAAAAAGTTGTTTTTAAATTAAATTTTATAAATAGTAGGTACATTAAAAATACCTATGTCAGAGACAAGAGTCCTTATGAATAGTTTATAAAACTGTTCGAGAAGATTAGGGTTCAGGTTGCTGAAGGAGCAACCGGCTCGCTTGTTCAAAACGTTCGGAGAACCCGAACCCCATTTTGAACTGGTTTTCGGTATATGCTGTAAACTGGTTCAAGAACCCCTTCAAAACCTGATGCTTAAGAACCGGTTAATATTAGGTGATTCCCGAACCGGTTCTGAACCGGTTCTTAGGGTTCGGGTTTTTTGTACCAGTTTATGACCGAACTGGTACGCTTGTTAACCCGCTGGTCCGGTTCGACCGCAACTGCGGTCGGCGGCGCACGCTATTATGTATCGTATCAGCCGTATGGGCGGCGCGCAGTACGGCGAGAAGTGCTGTCGAATTTTTGCATTTCAATTGAATTTGACATATATTTTCATAGGGGATATAGGTATTGAATGAAAGAATCACCAACACAATACAGTCATACTGAACGCACCTCGCATAATCGTCTTCAATCTATGATCATTTGAAAATGCGTAATTTCCGGTGAGAAATCACCAACCCATTTTTTAATTTTTTACTATGGAAAGGAATAACATGTAAGGTCTTATTTAGAACGACGTCATTTTACGATACCATAGATATAAAACATGTATTGAAGAAGAGACGGAACTTGAGTACAAACATACTCTAAAAACAACCAAAGATTACGAATTAATTTTTTTTTCATGGAAAAATTTAATGTTCACAACTGATTTTGCCCCCAAAATCTTGCGAAATGTACATAGTAAGATGAGTCAGCTGAAGATAGAAGTTTAGTTTGCGCGAATAGTTTAGGAGATGGCCGAGATATTACAGAATCTCGAGAGCAGCAGCAGAGCAAAAGCGCGCCACGCCCGAACGACGGTTAACACTTATGTGGGAACAATCGCTGATGAAGGAAGGTGTTTAACTCAGCACTGCAATGGCTACACCGAACATATCCGGGCCCATATCCAGCAGTGAGAGGGTGTCCATCGAGGTCAGGAGCACGGGTGGTGCCGCCAGACTCCATCATACACTACGTTTCGGTTCACTGCAAGCACTCTTCATATAGTCTGTAATAACTAGTACGTGGAGAATTATTATTGCCAGTACCCCCTCGACCGCCCTCTCTCTACCTATCCATATACTGTAGGATGCCTCCAGTGACGTTTTTGAAGCTCTCTCCATGCATGAGCTTAACGACGATCTTGGCAGGAGCAGATTCTTGAAAGGACTATAAAGCGACTTCTCAGGTAGTCCCCTTGCTCAGACTTCCACATCGAAGAGATCAGTCTTGAAACCATTTCTCACTATCTGGTCTACCAAGTTGCAGTACTTGTTAACTTTTAAGTTGTGTTCCTTCAGAATGTTAGTTTCCCAAGGAACGAAGTTCAACACACACTACATGCCCACACTAGTCGCCTTTGAGAATATGAGTATGTTTGGTCTGAATGCTGTGGTACAGATTTCTGAAGGCATTTGGTAATGCTTCTCACGTGTATCCATCAACAAATACCAGTCCTTTGCTGCTCCCAAAATTGAGGAAGGTTTTGTCCTATTCTTGGGCAGCTTAGTTGCTCCCGGCTTCACAAATTTGATGCTCTAAAAGCCACTACTGGTTTGCCCCTTCCTAGTCCGTGCAATGGATAGACCCTTACATAAAAGTGTATCTAAATCGGTCAAACCGTTTTGAAGATACGTCACAACATTCACGGAGCTTCTATGCACACAAACACACACACACACACAACCCAAAAAATAAAAACATAAGGTCATCTCATCCTAAACGCACAAACCTCTATTCCATTGTGGTTAAAAATAGTATGATTGATAGACAAAAATCGTTTTATATTTTGCAGTAGTTTTTCCGCACTTGGACTACTCTAGTTATTTTGGCCTTCATTTTCAAATACATAAAGGTGGCTATCGTGTGGCCTTAAGGGCGCAGGATGTAAAGCAGGCATGTCTGGAGTCCGGATAGACGCACCTTAAGGGCCCAGTATTTAAAGCAGGTATGTCAAGATAGAGAAGGCAGTGTTGATACAGTGCAGATAGCTTATTCTAGCTACGCCTATGCAGATAAGTTTAAATTAAATAAATTCATACCATTCAACTCGGTTATTTGATCCTCTGAGCTGCCGCGTTCATTCAGAAGCTCGCCGAGCGTATTCTCCAGATCGCTGAGCGTATTCTGCAGTTCACTCGCCGTGTTCTCGGAAACTCTCAACAACTTCTCGTTGTCGTCGAGCGAGTTGCGCAGCTTCTCGTTCTTGCGCTTCCACTCCTCGATCTCGGACTTGAGCGACTGCACCATCTCGTCCATACCGAAGGAGTTGTCTTCGATCCCGGCCAGCTTCCCTTTGGTAGCAATCAGGTCGTCTTTCAGTATTTCACACTCCTAGAATGTTACAAAGCATATTTTGGAGCAATAGATGTAAAGTATGAATCCGTCAGTGAATATGAGGTAGGGTAAAATGATAATATCCAAGGATAATAAAACACGTGAAATGGAAATGCAAAAAACAGCGAATGGTGTAGGCATTATTGGTCATATTTGGTTGCATGTTGCGTGACATGAATCATTTTATTTATTTTTTTAATCAATTTTTTTATTTGATAAACGAATAGCCGAATCTGATGAGTTCATGTTCAAGTTCACTACTGGTGCTATGTTAATTTATTTGCTGTTACTTTATTTTAGTGCTTTTAGGTGTTTCTTAAGCGTTTTTTTAAAGGAATTGGTGGTGGGACGACATCTTCAGGTAGCTTGGTCTACATTTATGATAATACATTTAGAAAATACTCGTATACTACAAAATGTAATTTGAAATATTGAATACATTTTGAAATTATTATTATTTCATTGCGATCATGTATGTTTATTTTTCCCGCACTTTCACAATTATCCGTTCGGTAATATGAAAAGGCATGCTATCGTAAAATTACAGATGTGTTGGAGTCTGTACGTTTTCTGTCAACGAGTTTAATACAAACAATGCTAAAAATTATTGAAATTATCCACTATTGTGTGAATAAGAACACTGGAATCTATGAATAATAAAACCTTCAATACTTTAGATCAGCTGAATAAATTTACACGAGGTGACGAGACCTCTTAACATACCTGCAAATGTAAATAATACAGATGACGTCGTAGCATTGATATACTAGAATACAACTATGAAGCGATCAAAACGATTTCTAATACAACTAAGTGCAAGCAATCATATTTTGACAGTATCCTGTCAATCATGGAACATTCGTATGGATTTCGCGTGCGCTTTTGTGGATTTCAGAATTGATTTTGAACGTCAGTAAGCGATCCAGTAAACAGATGCACTGTAGTAAAACCTTAAGAGTGAACTATAGCAAGGTCAGCCCATGTACAACAGTCGTCGTTGTTTTTCAAAGTCATCTGGCAAGCCGAAGTTCAAACATTTTCATCTGGCAACTTTTTATTATTATCTACATATGTATCAAGGTGTACATTTTCCTTTTGGACACTTTTCGGATCCAACTAACTGTTTTTGAGATAGGAATTTTTAAACTTTTTAAAGTTTTGCCATTTCTGAACGCAATGCATTCCACTTGTCAGACTGACAAATTCTTGATGCCGAAAAAATAAGGAACACGACAAGCGTAATCATTTTCATAACAAAATCACGTTATTTTTTACCCGACTGCCGAAGGAGGGTAATGTTTTTCGAGTGTATGTATGTAAGTATGTATGTATGTTTGTATGTATGTATGTATGTATGTCCATTTCGTTGTCACGCCCTGCAGCCTAAACGGATTGACGGATTTTAACATACCAGGTGTCGTTAAATTCGTCTTAATTGCAGGAGTGACATAGGGTATATTATTTTGAAATATAGGGTCAGCAAAAAAAGAAAATTAAAAAAAATGTGAAAAAAAATTGTTTTTTATTACAACAACATAGTTAT
>WYDE02088078.1:0-11797 GCA_009867175.2 Adela reaumurella
ATAATCCATTATCGTAGAATCCTTCAACAAGGGATTCAAGTACACTAGAAAATCCACTTCGATCCATTGATGGATCCAGAAGTGGCCGGTGGGGCCTTCCGCAGCGGTCTGAAGGAGAAGCAGGCTCGGCCGCCACGCCGCGCCGGCGTGGCATTCATAGCCCGTACGGTTCGCCAGAACGCCGAAAATAAAGACGTGATAATTTTTATAAAACTAATCTGTTTCCCCTTTCGGCTCTGATGCTCCCAAGATCGAGAAGAAAGACGTTTAACGTCAATCGAGATTATTTGTATTTGTATTTATTATTTATTGCACAACATTTTGCTATAAAATAAGGTACAAAAGGACTGCTTTTAATGCAGATATGCATTATATTCTAGCAAACCTTTGGAATTTGGTAAAGGGTCTCGAAGTATAGGCGTACGGGTAATGGGAGAGAATATAGTAGAAAATTCCATATATGGATACAACAAATAGACATATGTACATACAAGTTAGTAATATAATATGTAATATGTAATATATATATGATATATATTATAGAGCCCGCTGACGCAGCGACTAGCTAGACTATAGTGTGTATACACACTAAATCCATACAAGCTCGTTCATAAAATCGTAGAAATAGAGTAACAGTGTCTATTGATCGCCTCTTTGCGGTAATTTTATTCGCCCCACTGCTGCGCACAGCCCTCTCCATTGATATTTTATGATAGGATTTAGTCATACACTTCCGCTGTGACCGATCGGATTGGAAGTGGGTTTCCTCAAGGTGTTAGTGTTTCCTTTATCGGAATTTCGGCTGTTTCGTCAGCAGCGTCGTCGGCAGCCAAGTAGCGCAAATTCCAGTATACAGTATTCTCAGTGAGGATGGAACCCGGACCGCCAGCTTGAGAAGCGTGCTCTCGCCAGCTATGCTAATCTGACATTCGACTGTATTGGAATTCTCTTGCAATCCTGAATTGGCTGCTGTATTCTAGACGAGGCTTTCGATCGAGTTCGACCTGTAGTAATGCAATACCGGCCAGACGCAGCCTGAATCTTAAACTTTATTGAAATGTTCCCCAGCCAGGACGCGCCTACACCGGCACCGGGGTATCCAAGTTCAACTCGAACTGGAAGTTTTGACGTCGAGTGCGCATGAGCATGGACCTCACGTCTCTCAGCGAGAATATTCCGAGGAGTTTCGCTATCGGCCGGTCACAGATCGTGAAACAGGCGAAACTATGGGTTAAACCAAGGTGATTTAAGGTTAATCACATAACATAATATAATATTATCTAATTTGTGTCTAATAACATTGTGTATATTGTATGATTATATCTTTTATTGTGTCAAAGTCTTTTGTCAAAGTTTTTTTTTCGTCTATTTGAGAAACCCCCTAAATCAATGACTTTTATGTATTATTTATTTCATGAAAATATCAATATTATAAAAAAGGAAATTCAATTCATATAGGTATCATTTAAAGCATTCAAATTGTATACAGATCACATCCATGCCCATACAATTTTTTTTCACAGAGACTTTTTTTTTTGGTCTCCTGTAAAATTAGAGTCGATGACTTATGGGGTTTCAGAAATAATCGATTCTATTGCATTTTAATGTTTATTCATCATCCATATGCAGTACACTGCACTCACATTTGTCATATTTTACAACTAGTAGGTATTTTGCTAGTTCAATTGTCACGGCGAAGAATACATGGCAAGAAACTTCGCTGCATTTTTAACGTCCACTTAACTGTTACTGTACCGAATTTTCATTTTAAAAAACTTCCTGAATCACCATAACAAATAATGCGCTGTTGTAATGCGCAAGTACCACCTAGAACTTGTGTTGAATCACACTTTATATTCATACCTGTATCACAAAACGAAATTATTTTTGTATAAAAAAAACTAGATATGATGTGACCTCGGTCTTACTCAGTCATCCGGTATCACATCACTATCGACGGCTTATCACTGCGCCATATTTTTTCCAGCAAGCGACATTCTGTGAACCGCGTAGGAGCGCTGCGCTGTACGCTGGCTGGAGTAGCATGCTAGCAGCGCTGTCCAAGTGCTTTGTGCTTCTACACTTTGTGCTAATGGTGCTCATGATCTTCTTCTGGGAATTGTTGTGTGTTCTCCTCGGTCACGTGATCAGATAAAACAAAATCCCCGATTATTCTGTAAGTACGAGGCTACAAAATTATTTATTATGCCACAGAGGCGGCGGCATTATTTTTTTTGTAAGCATAGATTTTAGAAGAAAAAAATGCCCAGCGATGTTTCTCGCCAGCTCTTATTTGCTTTGGATAATCGAACCGGCTCGGCGCAATCTCTGGGCTGCGTTCAGAAAGATCAGGATAATTGACCTTTATTCTATCCGTCTCGTATTTACAACATGTAGGGACGCATATTAGCCAAAATAAAATAGCTTGGACTTAATACTGACCGCGCCCCAGACGAGCTCGCTTAACTCATTCTCCCTCTGTTCAACGTCGTCGCCTTACCCGCCGCGGCCGCGCCGTACTCTAGCTAGCGGAACACTCCTTTATAGACGACAGGAAAGTTCTTAGGACTGCACGATTCTCTAAATCTCATCACCTAATGCACCAGTTCTTCTGGTACCAATGGTGTCATCCTAAACACCTTGGCGAGTTATATGTAGGTGGTGCCATGTCAGCACTTCCCTCAATTCCAGACGGCAATATATCGCCACTGCAAAGGTGTGGAACGATCTTCCGGGGAACATTATTCCCTATCCCTCCAATCCCAGTGGATCAGTATCTTCAAATCGCGGGTCAATTCCCTTTCCACAGAAACATGAGTTCGCCATAAAGCCGGACTGGCTGGCACAACCTCCGTGGTGAATTTTGGTGCATTCGAGGACTCTAGATCAAGCTCAGCCACTCATTTCGACAACAATAATCATTTTTAATTACATCTCCGACTACTGAGAGAATATTAATAAAATCGTTAATATTAATAAAATAATTTGATGTACGTACCTACCTACTTCGTACAAATAACACGTGTATGAGCATTTATAATTCACAATATACCATATACCTACTTATCATAAAATGTATGTTTGATTTTCCCTATTCAATGTTGTTATATCTATTTATAGATGTCAAAAACAATGTCGCCCACCCACACGCACAGTGGCCACAGACTTCAAATAATTAATAGATGCATCGCGTATATTTATTCCGAACAATGGCAGTTTAATTCATATGTATGGACTGCCATATAGTGAGGACGAGGACACATTGTACAACATCTATCTATAGTTCTGTGATCTGAGTACATAAGTTTGGGTGACTGTCTGCTGGACGGAGAACGTGTTGATTTAGGTATCACAGTTCATTTGCCTTCAGTCTGTGTGTGTTTGCAGTGCTCTCTTCAACGTAAGGAAGGAGTGAAGTTTCTGCTACATACCTACCTACACGTGGACGATCATACTCGATATACATAATTAGAAGCGATCAAGTGCTAAGCAAACCAATATCGTCATCCTACTGTACATACAAGGCCTAAAATCGGACCGTCCACTCGAAGGAGTAAAATAATGTATTAACAGGTACGTATTATATTAGATTATGATGTTTTTAAAGAAGCGGTAACGGTACGATCGCAATCGTTAACGTAGACCCGTTCCGCCATTATTATTCGAGAATTCCCTAATTTTGACATGACTGATCTTGACGAGATTGTAATCGACACACAGGGTGGGGGTGGGGATAGCGAAACTCGTCGGAATATTCTCGCTGAGAACGAGAGGTCCGTCCGTGCTCACTCGCATTCGACGTCAAACGGCGTGTATGCGTTGTATGCGTGCGTGCGGGGAGCTAGAGTGTGGGCGTGACAAGCGAGTCCCACCCACACAGCGTCCTACACGCACGCATAAGCTTCACGGCGCGGCGAGTGCGAGTGAGCGCGGACATCTCGACTCTTAGCGAGAATACACCGACAATTTCGCGATCGCCGCCCCGGCACCGCCGCACTGTCTTCGTGTACGTCCCGCTGGTTGTTGGCTGAGCGAAGCGAAGCCTAGTACCCGACTAAGCTAAAAGGTTAAAAAACAATTAGTGTCTGTCTGTTTCTTCGTACTTACCTATGTTTGCCCGCACGTCTCCTAAACGACTCGGACGATCAGGCTGAAATTGAATATGCCAGGTTCATTGTATATGCCAATAGCTCGCCACACACCAATTTAAAACTTCCTAGAAGAACTGGCAAGAAACTCCGCTGCGCTGCTGCTTTTACTACATCCATGCGTAAAAATAAATATAAATTCTTAAAATTGATTTGTTTTTAAAAATAAATGCTGCTTATCATATGCATATAGAAATGTCATATGTCATTTCCCTAAAGCACAAATGTAATAAAACCATAACTGGATGCTAATTAAATGCATTAAATAAACATATTACGCACTTTGTTTAAAAATAAACCTTGTTCTGCCAGCTTCAGATAAAGTTAGCAACGCATCACTTGGAAAATGCATAAATCATCATGATACCTATTACAAAATCCTAGCATAATGAAATTCTAATTAAATACACTAATTAAACAATTTACGCTCTTTATGCCATTCACATGATTTCCGGCTTTCACTCTTTTTTCCACATCTCCTTCACATTTTCCATCCCGTATGAACGTATTCCCCAGATTTCGTTCACTTGCTCCAGCCTCTCATCCCCAATCATTACATTGCATTCGGACATCATTCATTCCTCTCCAGTACCATTACTTTCGTCTTGTTTACATTAACTTTCATTCCTTTCCATTTGAATATACATGGCGTTCAGTAAATACGTACTACTACCCGAAAGGGCGTGATTCCGCCGATGAAAGGGCTTCATATGTACATGAAACTGAACAACTTTTGTTCTACGACTTTTGCAACTAAGCAAATTTTTTTATCATAAAATTTTTAAACACCTACATACTCTTAAAATGTAAGGAAAAGTAAAATAATATTGCCTCCAAAAATTTTTTTTGAGGCAATTTTTGAGACAAAAACAAAAAAAAAATTCCAGCATCAGATACAGAATAAATTAACCCCATAGGTTAGTTCAAAATCCGCTAACCGAAAGCTTGACACCGTGTATTTTAGCAAACAGACTATTCATTTCGTGTGTATGGGTGCATTCATCACGTGGGGTATATAATGTAATAACGAGGTGGGTAATTCTAGACAAACATTTATGGCTGGATCTTTTCTCAGAAATAAATGTTAAACATAGTATACGTATTGGATCAATAAATTAAAATTACACTTGTAGAAATAAAAACAAACTAACCTATAAAAAATCTTATATATAAATTACATTTGGTGTGTATGGGTGCCTTCATCACGTGGGGTATATAATGTAATAACGAGGTGGGTAATTCTAGACAAACAATTATGGCTGGATCTTTTCGCAGAAATAAATGTTAAACATAGTACACATATTGGATCAATAATTTCAAATTACACTTGTAGAAATAAAAAAAACTAACCTATAAAAAAATTATATATAAATTACACCAAAATACAACTTATAAAACTAAAATTAATTTTCAATAAATGTCCATAAAAGCTCAAGGAGGAGCAACAACGAGAGCCCGAAGGAATAACCCAAGGTCAACCGGCGCACACGACATCCACAAATCAAGTAGATAAGTAGAAAATTTCATCCATGCCGACCGACCTCGGGAAAGTCCTCAAGACACTCGCCGCATTACCTCTCTGTACGGCAAGGCTAATGCTCTGTGAGAGGTAGTCTCCAGCTCGAGCCTCCCCGGACACTTCCAACATACGTCTGCCTAATTCCTTGCAAAGAGAGTTAGCTTCAACTGACCAAGGGCCCAGGGCCGGATTTCAAGGTGGGGAGGCCCTAGGGCTACAAAGGAGTGGAGGCCCCTAATTATTTATCGTGGTGTTCTCATTTTACAATACATATATAAAGAACCCCTGTAGTACTGGAAGCACTGCGAGTGAAGTGAACCCAATTTTTTTTTAATATTCGGGTAAAGGTGTATTTGGAAGGTTTCAAACTATTGTGATGTAATCCCATCCAATCCACATTTCTAAAGAAATTTTCATTAGAAATATTTGTTAGAATTAAGTAAAAATCATCAGCGCGGTGGCTGAGGCAGTTGTTTTTTCGTGGAGTTCATATGTACATGCCCCCCTCTTGTGGAGGCCCCGGGCAGTTGCCCCGGTTGCCGTCCCCTAAATCCGGCGATGCAAGGGCGTAATGTTTCAACCGTGAAAGCTATTTTGAAATAGGTACGTATATTTTATGTAAGTATGTAAGGCGAGAACGAAATAGTTGAAGTAAGAAGGCAGCACTGAGGTATATGAGGTATTAGGTTGCCTGAGCTAATATTAGTGGAACCGGTTGCTTTATTACAGTTAATAAGTTCGTTAGAAGAAGAAAACGGCGAGAGTTGAAGGAAAGCGTTGTGCGTGTAAGCGCAATATGGAATACTTATTTACTTTTGGACCCTGTTACATGGTACGGTCGGCCAATTAAAATAAATGTTGAAAATTCATTTTTGGTGAAGCGAAGCGAAATGCGTCGAGAAATTAACGATATGTTTTTTTTTAAATATCGAATTCATTTGTAATGTTTATTCATGTATTGCAAAGTAGTTTATATATAATATTATATAGTACTGTAGCATAGCCCGCGGCTCAAAACATCTCCATCCCCCCCCCCCCAAATGATGTCACATTTCATATTAAAGTTTGCCGGCCAGTTCTGTGCAACATAGACTTTGGACATCAAATGAAGAAGACACTGGCACCGCGGTGTCGGGTTGTTTCAACCAAAAGCTTTCCCGGTTTATCTGAGAAAGCCTTTCTCCTTCGACCACGTTCACAGGGTTTCTACAGCGAAAGGTTGAAATTCAAAGGTGTCTAGAAACGATCAATTATCATGAATATGGTATCGGAAGTGTCAGACTGGCCGAGCGGGCAAGAGCACGCCTGTCAAGCGGGAAGTGCGTGTTCGATACCCACTGGGAGCACCATATTTATAACTTTAGAATTTGTGCCAAATGGCCGCTTACACTCCGGTGAAGGAAAACATCGTGTGGAAACCCACTTCCAAGGCGATTGGTAACCGTGGAAGTGTATGACTAAAATCCTCTCATGCAAAATGAGAGAAGCCTGTATCCAGCAGTGGGGCAACAAAATGGCTGCAACAAAAAAAAACTGGTATCGAAAAAAAAATATGTTCACTATTTCTTTGCAAAAATGACTGTGGGCCTACCTAGGCAGTTAACACGATCTTCGTTATGGCATACACAAACGTGCGCTACTTAAGTTGACATAGTGTCAATATTTGCATTATCCTACCCTTAATTTTTTCGTATAGGATACCTACGTCAAATATTTATTATGTTTGATTATCTCTAAACACCCACATACGAATTCTCTAGTATATATTATATGTATAAATTATTTACCTACTTAATTGTGTATGTTTATGTAAGTATATGCTTATTATTTTTGTTTATGTATTATTATTTGGTACATTATGAATATAGTTTTGGTATATGTATTGATAGATATATACAGATAGATATTGGTTAGGTATTTATGTAAATGTATTTTTAAATGTAACCCTAATTTAAATGCTTCATTTTGTTTACGCCTACTTATGTTGTCCCCACCCCAAAGGTTGGCTATATAAGAATGCTATGATAGCATTAAGTCTACGTTTTGTTTGTTCGCTTTTAATAAGCGTGACAATAAATAAATAAATACAAATACAAGTTCATGACGTCTAAAGTTTGTTACATGTGAAGTTCATGACGTCTAAAGTTTGTTACGTGTGAAGTTCATGATGTCTAAAATTCATTAATCTAAAGTTTGTATCGTCTATACTAAATAAATTAAGCTAGCTGGTGTTTATAATTTGTGTCACTGGATGAAAGATATTCTAAGTCTATTTTAATTTAAACCGCCGTTCCTCCAACGCACTACACGCCTCGGTCAGGGATTGCATTCACACACTGTTACCATTCGCAAAATGAGGACACACCGCTCTGCCAAGTCGTTCGTATACAGAGTGGGCAAACAATGGAATGCGTTTCCTGCCGAGGTTTTCCCGCAGCGCTACAATCTTCAAACGTCGTGTGAAGATTGTCAACCTGTCCGGCCGGCATGGCACTCCAGGACACATTTAAGTCGGAGTGCCTATTGGCGCCGTCGGCTGCTCTGTGTGGCTGACGTGCGCCATATGCCGCGCTTAACATAAAAAACACTGCCGAGCTCGGTAAGTCAGTAGTCGATGGGTGACCACTTGACCGTTAAGGCTGGTCGTGGTTCGGATTCCACGTTAAACTGTAGGTCCCTTCCTTCTCCTTACATGATGGTTAGGTTAAACCCGCCCGGGTTATGAAACATTGTTCGTGCTTTCCGTCCAGTTCAGTATAGCCGACTGGAATTGAGGGAAACGCTGGCATGGCACCTACCTACATAGTTCACGAAGGTGTTTAGGCTGACATAACTGGTGCCAAAAAAAAGTTGTACTTCAACATTCGCTAGTATAATAGTAATACCTTAGTCACGTAAATGGTAAATAATGGAAATATCCCCTTGTCTCAGACTGAGCATAATATTTACGAGTAAAAGCTAGTCTACGTTGTCATCGCGTCGCTAGACTGCTAGAGTGCTAGACTAGAGTGGTGTGGGTTGGTTGAGTATGTAAATGAGAGTTTTCCTGTCGCCACCACTCGCCTGGTTATCTCGCGATATCACCACCACGTGTGGGAGAGTTCTGGCCGGGTGATGTCATACGCAAACTCGTCACCTCGCCGACATTACATGGCGAAATAGTGTGTTCTCGTATTTTAACTTTACGTACGTATATCTATTCTTCTTCACTTAGATACATTCCATACTCACAATCCCCTTTAGCCTTCTTTTCCATTACCATTTTCTTCGCCACTAACCCCTGACGCACGACGAAATCAAAAATGGATTGAATAAAATGAAAACCCAAGAACTACCCAAGAAAATCAGTCGAAGGCTGTCATTTCCAGCCCTGAAATGAACAAACATTGAAAATAAAATGTGCGCTCAGAAACAAACAGCATCTCACCCTAAACGCATACACGTTCTCCGTTCCGTCGTGGCTAAAAAGTGTCTATTTAGCTCCACACACTCGGAAGATTATTATTAAAGATTAATATTGACGTATGATGATGCCTTGTGCATAAGACCAGTCTTGGTTATACGATCGATGGACATTGTAGGAAGTATTAAATAAAATCTAGCGAGCTAGACGCAACGTCGGATAAAGCCAACATCGAGTTTCTACTCAAGGCAGCATACATTGTAGTCGTTGCTACATGCCCAACGCAGTTCTATCGGTCGGCGATGCCAGCGGCTGTTTTATGGGCACAATAAACCACGAGGCATTGTTTCCGAAGCTCGGAATAAAACAAACACTCGAGACAACGATGTTTGCAGTTCGGTAATCGCTCGCGAATGAGGTGTAAATATTTGCGTGCTCCAACAGTCCTCGTCCGACCGAGGACTTGCCTTGCACCGAGGTGAATCGAGTGCGGCTCACTGCACTGCGGTTATAGTCCTGACTCCTGACGCCCGCGGACTTTTTATTATTACGAAAAAAGTTTCTGACTACCATCCCACTATGAAGTTGTCATATAATACGGTATAGCAGTCTCAAAAGCCTAAGCTGGAAAATCGCAACCATAAAAACACAATATCAATTATTATTTGTGAACCAAATTAAATATCTGGATCCGACCGTGTGGGAGGGTGTGTTAGTGCGTGTATGTGTTGAGTGAGATGATGTACTCGTAGATAGATTGGGTAGGACAGACAGATAAGACCATATCGAAGATAACAGTAACATGCAGCGCCACTTAAATAAAGATAGATATGAATGTGCATGGCTAGCTACTCTTTGCGTTCACATCATATTATGTACTAACTTCCTATAAAGCCTCTGCTGTGACCTGGAGGCGCACTCGCTCACTCCGCAAAGGAGAAGGACGACTTATTGGTGTCTTCACTTTGCGGGGAATTCCAACCTGGACGATGGGGGTGCCAATCCTCCATCCATACCTAGGTGCGAGAAATACATGCCGGAAGTACAGTTCCGACAACGGACTGCGCGGGCGGAGCGTCTCTCCATAAACGTCCGGAAAGCGAGTGGGCCGGAGAGGATTCCAGCATTGGTGTTAAAAAAAGTGTGCTCCCGTGCTAAGAGCTGGCTCCAGTGCTGACGCGTCTTTTTCGCCCCTCCTACTCCCACCGACGTGTGCCGGCAGCCTGGAAATCTGCGTTTGTTCAAGCGGTCCTCAAAAAGGGTGACCGCACAAAACCATCAAACTATACCTATACGAATTATCTCCCTCCTCTACAAGGTGATGGAGCGCATTATCATGATGTCCCTAGAGACTAATGACCTCACAAGCGATCGGCAATACGGTTTTCGGCCAAAACGATCTGCTGGTGATGTGCTAGCGTACATCATTCACCTTTGGGGGAATCGCTTGAAGGCCATGGTGAATCCTTGGCAATTGGACTTGATATAGCCAAGGTATTTGACCGGGTTTGGCACAAATCGCTCTTGGGCAAATTGCCGGCGTTCGGTCTTCCTTCTGGCCTATGTGACTGGGTCGCCGACTTCCTACGTGGGCATAACATTCAGGTCCTGTGAATGGTTGCTCGTCGGACGCCACGTCAGTGAACGCCGGGGTACCAAAAGGATCTGAGTTGTCACCCACACTGTTTCTTCTGCATATCAATGATATTTTGCATATCGGCAACATTCATTGTTATGCAGAGATGGCAGTACAGCACACGTATCCTGTCTACGCCTGTCACATTCAGCCAGACGTGAGGTTGTGGAAGAAAAGAGATGAAGACTTCTGTCTGAACTCGAACGACACTCGGTTCCATTTCTGAGTGGTGGCGCAGTAATTTGGTCGAGTTCAACGCTTGAAGCGTTTGTGCGTTTGACAAGACACAAGTTTGTGCGTGCAGAGCGAAGAGAACTGCGTTCACACCAGTTCCTTCCTTCCAAAGCACTTCGCTCAAATTAAGCGACCACCTCGGGGTCCTCGGAGTCAAACTGTCTCATGACCTTAACTTCCGGCGCTATATCGATTGTATAAATCGCAGGTTAGATTCTTAATTTACGCTAGTTATGTTTGTTTTGTTTTCCTTATTTTGTTCAATAATTGAAATAAATAATATAATTTTTATATATTAAAATTATGTCTTATTAAAGAATAAACTTATTAAAAAATAAAGTACTAATAAAAAAAATCATAAATATTTGCATTGCGATTGTCCTGGTTTGCATACCTTCAAAAGCAATGCATAGCGCATGATGATTTTACTAATTTATTCAAAATATTCCAAAAAACATTTGCAGATATAACATTAATTAGTATCATTTCTGGTGTCCTGCCTAAAGGCGCCCGGCATATTCCGCGATGATGGGGAAAAAAAGAACTGCATCACTATACCTAGTGCTATGGAAGTAGTGGAAGGCATTGATTTGTGACACGACATGCATGTACATCCTAGAACCCAGTAATATGGACGGCTCATATCGGGCGCTGTAGCTAAGGCTATTCCGTGTCGTTATGTCGGTAGTCTTGCTGTCACTTTTTGTTGTTCATACATTGGTTTAATATTAGGTCCTTACATATGAAATTGGCGTTTTGTCGAACTGGCCACTTTGATCTCAAATATTTGGCGTTAGGTTAGGAATTCCAAATAAAAATATATATCAAGATAAGGCTCGAGTATTTGGGAATCAAAT